>JARWLC010000019.1:51941823-52236823 GCA_033318265.1 Phyllotis vaccarum | reverse complement strand
CTTCTTAAGCAATGGGTACATGGTGTTAAATGCTGAAAACAAGGATAAAATCTGGAACCCCAAATGAAAATGTTCAGTGCTACCGGAGTTTCCCCTTGCACTTTTTACCTATTTCTTTTAGGTGATTTTCCTTTCACGAGCATAACAATAATAATTTTATTACTCTTGTTGGTTTTGTTTTTGTCTCCCGGATCTAAGTGGAGACACTGGATCTTTGTCTAAATTAGCCTCTGTGGCTATCCATGTAAAGTTTCATATAGATGGGAGAGTGTGATTAACAGCAGCCACTAAAGTCCCAAGATTGAAATGAGAAGAGGAGCAGATCTCTCCAAAGAGATGTTACTCAAAGAAGAAAAGATGAGCACACATACAAAGTGGGGGTCAAAGACACTAACAAAGTTGTTAGTGTGAAAATAGAAAAATCCTGTAACTCTCTCCCCCTCGACCCCTTCCTGAGGTCCCTGAAACTAGCCAAGGCTGAGATGGCTGTTTCTCAGAAAAGCTTTGTTCCCCCATTGCCTGGCTGGGACTGCATTCCTAGCAACCTGGTGAGACCTCCTGATCTAGCAACCTTGGTTGGGTCACCCAGGAAAGCCCTACCTGAGAACTGTTAATTGTTTGCCGAGGCAGGAACTTTCTGAAGTTTGCACAATTGCTCTGCTCCAGGAAATGAGTGTCTTCAGGTGGTCCTATTTATTGTTTCACAGAAAATAGCTGGCCTGCCTGCATTCCTAAACTCTGTCCTAAGCCGACCTTTGGCCCCACCCATACTCCCTCCCCTACCCAGAGTAGGGTATAAGAATATAAAATATTTGGGGCTCTAGGCTTTTCTGCAGTGCCTAGAGCCCACACATGTGTGTACCAGTATTCATATTCATTAAACTCTCTTTTTCTTTAATGTTAACAGTGGTCATTAGCTGTGGTCTTGGGGTGTCTTGGGATGCTCTAGGGGCACCTGCCTATTACATTAGCGTAACAAACATGTATTCTGATGTGCAAAAACTTAGGTGGTATTTATTAGGCAATTAATATATATAGATCTCTCAATACCCAATTCATCCTTTAGAACCATGACATTGGCCTGTTTAACAGGTATACAAAAGTCGAAAACTGAAGCTAATCTCCAAGGGAAAGATACTATTGTGAAAATAGAAAAATTCTGTAACTCTCTCCCCCTTGACCCCTTCTAAGGTCCCCCAAACTAGCCAAGGCTGACAGAGTTTCAGCTTCATTATATCACTAAATTAGATGGCTGCTTCTTGGAAAAGCTTTGCTCAACAGGATTGCCTGGGACACACCCAGCAGCTTGAGCCTGACCATCGAGATACTTCCTGAATTCCTGAGACCCACCTGGTTTGATCTTCTGGACTTCATTCAATGGAACCACCCAAGATAAGGCTCTGGGACCACATTCCTGAGCAACCTAGGTGGGGTCACCCTGGAAAGCCCTACCATGAGAATTGTTAACTGTTAACTGTTTGAAGCTTGCACAATGTATCCTGCTCCAGGAAATGAATGTCCCCAGGTGGTCTCCTGCTCACAGGTCTCCTGTTTGCACAAGACTTTCACAGGAAATAGCTTGCCTGCCTGCATTCCTAAACTCTGTCCTAAGCCTACCTTTCGTCCTGCCCTGTTAGGGAGCCGAGTCCGCCCATACCCCCTCCCCTACCCAGAGTGTGGTATAAGAATTCTGCCCTGAAAATATTCGAGGCTCCTGGCTTTTTCACCGTGCCTTGAGCCCACTCATGAGTGTACCCATTAAACTTTTTCTTTTCATCTTGTAAGAAATCTGGGTTCGAGGTCTTCTTTAATTCAGCCAGTAACACTATGAAGGAAGGCATCTAGAAACAAACAGTTCCACCTGGCCTGAATAAATAGGGAGCCCACCATGGCATAGAGCCCGGAGTTGCTTTGCTCTCCCAGAAATCTTTAAGATTATTCATTTTCCTCAGGCTCAGGCTCAGACAACAACAAACACTCTGTGTTTATAAAGTGGCAGCTTGTAATTGGAGGTAACCTCTGCCCCCACCAGAAAGGGACACTTCATATTGACTCACAGATACATTTGCATTTATTTTGGCTTTTGTTTTCTGGTTTTCCGATAATTGTAAGATGGCCGCGGTCACAGTGGGGAATATTTGGGCAAATTAAGTTCATTCCTTTCCTTTGCCACTTTTTGTTTCCTGATTTCTTTCAGGAATAAAAGAAAACTACAAAGATGGGTAAATACTGAGATCCATGGGAAACACCCATGGCAGTTCACCTTACTACACCTCAGTTATTAAATCTATCACATAAAGACGTTTTCTAAAAAAAACAATGACGTAATTAAATTCCACAGGACAGTACTTGGTAGGTCACTAGGAGACATCTAAAGCTCCTAGATTTAGCAAGGACACCAGGATGCTGTAGTGTGCTCTGAGGAAGAACTTCATTTATTGGTGATGATCAACAGGAATTCACAGGGCATGCCCTCCTAACTGTTTCAATCTATAATGATTTCCTATACAGATATAGTTTTTTGTTTCAAAATCAAAAGTCAAAAAATTCAAAGTCAGTGTAAATCAAATCATTGGGAGGAATAAAGGAAAGGCCTGGCAGCCGTCATTCTTAATTTCAGGTTTTTGTTTTGTTTATAACTCAAATTCTTTTTTTCTAAAATGTCTCAGCTTCCATTATTCTGCTGGTAAAATACTCTTATCTGTAAATCATTTAATCTTCAAGTTTGATTTATATACTTTACTTCATTCTCATACTTCACTTGCCAGAAAGAAAATGGAGACATATACCTTCCAAAGTCATCTCATAGTAGTGAGCTATAATTATTCTGTGATATCAGGTTGGTGAAAAGAACACATGGCATATTGAATGCTTTCATTAGTCATATATATCAAACTATGAATCAAATATTGCAGTGAATTTTCAAGTTCTGAGTCCTATTTATGTTGTGAAATAATAAATTATTTTTACTGAAGGTAAAACCCTGTTTGCCCTGTCAAGTTCTTTCTGAAACATAGCCTGTCAATAGGTAAAGTGTGGTACAAGACATTCCCACGCTGGCTTAAGCCTGCTCAGAAGACAGTAAAGGCCAACCTTACCTGATTTTGTGATGCTCATATTTTATGAGAAGAAGATGCTATTGTGTCCATCATAAGTGTGGCTCTTTTATGAAAGAACTTGCAACACAGGGTATCACTAACTAGGGTATCACTAACAGCCATGACAGCAATGTTTTCACAGAAGCTGTTCTCACATTTTCTACTCAAGCTGTTGTACCATATTGATTAAAGGTTATACAATGCATGCAATGGTGAGGATTTTAGCTCTGGATTTCTCTACTAGGAGGTCCAAAAGACATGTGCACTTATCATATTGATCATAATTATTATAATTGATCATAATTGATCATACTCATTAGGCTAAGGGTAGTGATACATATTTAGTAAAATTAGTGTGGAATATCAGAGAGTCAACCACAGAGCCAAGCCCCGAAGGTCAGGGAGTGGTGGCTGGCACTTTTAATCCCAGCTTTAGGAATGTGAGAAGAGGAAGTGAAGAGAGCTGGACAGAGTAAAAGAAGTGAGAGTTTTCAGCTTCCCCAGATCCTTTACTTGTGGGCTAAGGAGAGCGAAGTTGGAATCGGAGTGTAGTCTGAGGTTTCTGGCCCAGACTTTCGGGCCTAGCCTCTAGGTTTTGGCCCGCAGACCCATAGAGACACACAGATGCTTTCAATAGTTTTAGGCTGATCGGACTAAGGCCCAGGCATACTCTTACCCTTAATCTAACCCATGACTTTTAACCTGTTCAGCCATGGGGCTCGGTACCTTTTCTCACAGCAGCATAGTTGTCCTCTGCTTCTCTCTGGCATTCTGCTCTGTGCTTCCTGTTTTCAGAGTTTTTCTTAGTCTGGTAGCCCCACCCACACTTCCTGCCTGCCTTTGGCCAATCAGTGCTTTTTATTAAACCAGTGGGTGTGACAATTATTTACAACGAAGCAACACAATACCCCTATATCAGAGGAAAAGTAAGTTGGTGCCTACCTAGAATCTTCACCAGTAGTGTTCATCTAACTGGAAGGTACTGTGAAAGCTTCCAAAGGAGAAAGATAAATCACAACACAGCTACAACCCTTCCAGCTACAATGGTGACCTGCCTAAAAGATACATTAGTGCAATAGTAACACAAAGCTTATGGAATTAAGCAACCACTATCTGATCGGATTTAAAATCCACTCCTTGAGGTAGAACCCACCATGAACTATGTTTGCATGGCTAAGAACCTAAGACTAAATGGGCCAGAGACGTAGGGGAAAACCAAGTACTACTTTTCTGCTAAAGAGATATTATTGCACGAATTATAATAAAAACCCAAAGCCAGATATTGGGGAAAATCTGAAAGATGAGAAAGATGGAGGAACAAGCCTCAGCCACTTCTCACCTTGAGAAGAGGGAAGGGAAGGGCTGAGCTCTGTCTCTTCCTGCCTTATAAACCTTTTGTGGACCAGCAATATCACTTCCTAGTTCAAGCTTCTTAGTGTTGGGATTAAAGGCATGTAATGTCACCATTCCCTGATTTTTTTTGGCTAAGATCTGTGGCTGACTCTGTTCTCTGATCTTCAGGCAAACTTTATTAGATACACAATATATCACCATGTGTTGATAGTTGAACTGCATACAGCATAAACAGTAATAGAGATAAAACTGAGCACAATACTGTTGCACGTTATCTGTAAAACACATAGATTTTAGCTGAATAAAATCATTGTGATTCTTTTTTTTTTCTTTAATAAAACTCTGCACAACCGTAAAAAATACAAAGCAATTAAAGTCGATAGGTTTTATGAAAGTGAAGAAAACCAATCCAAGAGGGAAAGAGTGGGACAATGTCACCCTGTTACACTCTCAACCTTGACTCCAGCCTTCCTGCTCTGCAAATCCTTCATCAGACGCTACACTAAATTTTTATTCAAAAGTTCAACTCATTTTATTTACTTTTGAGTGTTTTTGTTTTTACTAAGTCCCAACCCCATTTTATTTGTGTCCATTTCTGAGGCTAGCAAACAACTATATTCTCCATAACCACTGTTTACCTAAGAAATGTTTACTATTCTCTCTCACTTCTATATTACTATCATTAAAGTAAAGTTGAACCTTTTACACTCTGAAGGATTGTCTCTTAGGATGACTCTAATTAATCCTTGAGCAATCTGGAG
Source organism: Phyllotis vaccarum (assembly GCA_033318265.1). Lineage (NCBI taxonomy): Eukaryota > Metazoa > Chordata > Mammalia > Rodentia > Cricetidae > Phyllotis > Phyllotis vaccarum. The sequence continues at coordinate 52,231,611 of JARWLC010000019.1, read as the reverse complement.
TTCTTCTTAAAAAAAAATGTTCCCCATAGTATTACACATATGAGCTGATGGAAATAAAGTTTGAATCAACATTTTTAATAATGCTATGAATAAACATATAATATCTTGAAATCACAAAGGTCCAATAAGGTAGGGAAAGTTGTTTCTGTAAGTGTGCACTCATGCAGTGGTAGGCTAGGCTCTTTTTACCTGTTGAAGGATATCTGAAGGAATTCTGAAGCAGAATTATGACTGTGTCTTAAAATAAGTAGATTATGGATTGAGGAATAAATATTTTGCAGAGTCCTCTAAGAGCATATGAACACATTTCTAGAGACCACATTTGCTCAGATTTTGAAGAAAATATTATAATATCTACTTTGAAAAAAAAAAAAAGCAAATTAGAACTATGTCAAACTTCACGGTTTCCAAGGCCTTTTGAGCGGCAGTCTCATTGTAGATTCTTATAATGATCCATCTGTAGCAGTCAAATTGATTACAATGAGGCATCTTTCAGGAAACAAGGGTGAGACTTTGTATGTTTCCCCATTTTTAATGCTAGTCTGCCTGAATCTCCCTCCCTGCCACAATATGGTTGGACTCATTAGATTCTCTCATTTTCTTGGGCAAAATGTATGTGTGTATGTGTGTGTGTGTGTCTGTGGTGATTTGAATAAGAATGCTCCCTTCCTCATAGACTCACATGTTAACTACTTGGTTATCAGTTTATGGAACTATTTGAAAAGAATTAGAAAGTCTGGCCTGTTGAATGACGTGTGTCACTGCTATTTGTTTTTGAGGTTCCAAAATACTGATGCTCTCTCTACTTCTTGGTTGTGTCTCAAGATGTCACCTCTCAACTACTGTTCCACAGATGTGCCTACATGCATGAGGACATGATCTCTACCATGATAATCATCGACTCTAACCATCTGGGGTCATGAACACAAAATTAAACACTTTATTTTATAAATTAAATTAGTCATGGCGTTTAATCACATCAATAAAAAACTCAAACACTAAATAATTAGTAAATATAAATATATTTTTATCAGTTCAGGCTCTCCAGAAAAAAACAAGGGCTCCTATGATATATGAAGCAGCTTCATGTATTGTGTGTGTATATATATACATATATATATACATATATATATATACACACACACAATATGTATATATATGTATATATGTGTATGTATATGTACGTATATGTATTTGTATGTATATTTATGTGTATATATATATATATACATACACACACACACATTGGAAAATAGAGTTAAAATGTTAAGACACAGATAAACAGTCTTTCTATATTTCTAAGTGTATCAGGACTAGTGCTTTATTTTAATTTTTATTTTTAAATTTTTGAGATTATAATATAATTACAATATTTCTTCCTTTGTCCTCCAAGTCTCCCACATACTCTTCCCCTCTATCCTTCAAATTATGATCCCTAGTTTCATTAACTATTGTTAAGTTCATATGTAGATGAATGCATGGTTATATTTTCCTAATGTACATATTTATAAATATAAACTAAATATGTGCATGAATATGTATTTTCTAAATATAATCTACTCCTTCTGCAGAATGCTGCTTGTGTGAATGTGTGTTTTCAGGGCTGACCATTCAGAACTGACAACAAATTCGTACTTTATTTCTGGGGAAGACCATCTCTCCAGCTTCCAGCTTTCCGCAGTCATTTCTTTTTTTTCTTTTTTCATTTCCTTCTTTCTTTATCTTTTTATTTTTGGACAAGACTTACCGAATATAACAAGCTGTTGGTGGGAGAAAATTTTATAGTATGCATTTATGCAGCATATCATTCATTACGAGTCAAAAGACAAATGCTTGTTCAATTTCTGTTTCATTCCTTAAACAGTGTGATGAAGATAGGTATTTCTGCTCTAGATATTTTGTATGGTTTGTCTCTTTTATTTGAGACAGCTTATTATTTAAAAGTTTGTTTAAAAGGTGTAGAATTCATATTTTCTCATTTTATTAAATTAATTATTTATTCCCCTTCATTCCACTCTCTATTCAAATATTCTTTCTCTATTCAAAGGGCATGGATATCAGTGAGCCGTGGCTTTAAGTTACAATAAGACTAGGTATCTCTTCTGCTATAAAGGCTGGATGAGACAACTCGGTAGAAGGAAAGGTTCCCCCAAATAGGCAGCAGAATCAGAGATAGCTCCCGGCTCCCACTGTTAGGAGTCCCACAAGAAAACCAAGTTACACAAATAAAACATCTGTGAAGGGGGCCTAGGTCAGCCTCATGCAGGCTCTCTTACTGGCAGTTTAGTCCCTATGCCCTTTGAGCCAGGATAGTTGATTCTGTGGTTTTTCTTGTGGTGTACTTGACTCTTTTGGTTCCCACAGTCCTTTCTTTCCCTCTTCCGCTGGATTCCTAGAGCTTGGCCCAATGTTTCACTGAAGGTCTCTGCATCTGCCTCCATCAGTTGTTAGGTGAAACCTCTCTGATATCCACTGGGCTAGGCAATAATGTATTATTATATTAGAATAACATTAGGAATCATTTCACTGACTTTTTTTTTAAGGTGCCAGTCATGTTTGGTTCTATCCTAGGTTTCTAAGTTGCCCCCATCTGCGTTCTGGCCCTCTAGGCAATGTCAGGGATGAGATCCGTCTTATAGAATAGGCTTCAAATTGGACTAATCATTAGTTGGACATTCCCATAATTTCTGTATCATCTTTACCTTCCAGCATATCTTGTAGGCAGAGCAAATTGTAGGTCAAAGATTATGTGACTCTGCTGATGTCCCAATCTCTTCAGCTGAAGTCTTCTATGGTTTTAGGAGATGGTCAGTTGAGGCTGCAATATCTCCCATTGCTAGAAGTCTTAACTAGGGTCACCTTCATAGATTCCTGCGTGTTTTAACTGCACTAGGTTTCTAGCTTGCCCCCAGAGATGTCCCCTGATTCCAGTTCTCTCCCAGTACTCTCTCCATCCATCTTCCCTCTACCTTATTCTCCCTGTTTCCATGCCCACCCATCCAGACTCCTCCTCCATCCACCTGTGGTGTTTAGTAGAATTTATTTTTTAAATCCTTTTTAAAAATTGTCAAACTGATCAGTATTTTTTTCATGTGGTCTCTCTCTCTCTCTCTCTCTCTCTCTCTCTCTCTCTGTGTGTGTGTGTGTGTGTGTGTGTGTGTGTGTGTGTGTATGTCTGTCTGTTTGCCTCCATTCCAGCTACCATGATTTTAGCTTCACAGTGCCAGAATTCATTACTGAGGGAGAAAAGACATCAACAGGTTTACCCAATAACAATGAAAACTCAACTTATAGTTATGACCTGCCAAGCAAAATGTATCAACTGTGACAATAGTGGAATAATTATTATGAAAGTAACAAAGTCATTTTTGAGTATATATGAAGACCACAGACTACTTCACAAGACATAAGTCATTTCTGGTACAGTGACCTGTCAAGAGCCTCTAGTTGGGAAGGTCATTGGCCCTACGGTGAAACTATTAATGTTGTTCATGCTAAATAGTCATACTGTCAAATTGTCTTCTAAATACCATCTACCCAAAGCTCAATGCTTCTCTCAGCCTCTGTCAGAGAAGTTTCTAATTACATCAGGTCTATAAGACCCTCTGATAGACCGTCAACGCAACATTAAATAAGACATCTGAATCAACCCTTCACAGGTCAGATAATTTCATAGAAAAGAAAACAGAACAGATGTATACCAAGAATATGGATAAGTTTAATTTTTAAAAACATGCCTTTTGAATGTGACATGGCTGTTTTGTTATGAGCTCCTACATCTTTGGTTACCAGCATTACGGATGGAACAGGAACTCAGTAGGCCTCATTTCTTTCTGAGGGATTATTTGTTCATAGTTAGTGGATTCTGTGGTGGTTTGAAAAAAAAATTGTCTTCCCAAAGTGGCCCTATTCAGAGGTGTGGCTTACTTGGACAAGGTATGGCCTTGTTGGAGGAAGAGTGCTATTGTGGGGGTGGGCTTTGAGGTCTCCTAATCTCAAGATACTGCTCAGTGTTACAGTCTACTTCCTGTTGCCTTCTCACCAAGATAGAGCCAGCTCCATGTCTATCATATGCCACCATGCTCCTGGCCATGATGTTAATGGACTAAACCTCCGAAATTGTAAGATGCCACCTGGATTAAATGTTTTCCTACGTAAGTATTGTCATGATCATGTATTTCATAACAATAGGAACCAAGACAGACAAAAGTTGAGTGAAGATTATTATTTTCTTCAGTATTATAATCATTAATAACTTCTCCATGCTCAGCTAAATCACCTTCCATTTTGTTACTGGGTCACAAAAGCACACGAGGTATTGCCACAAAAGAGAGTGGAGCAGAAGAGGAAAAAGAATGAGAAAGAATAACGGGTGGCAAGATGACTAAAATATCTTTCATATAAAAATGACCAAGAATCAAAAGGAAATGAGAGAAGTAATTCAGTTCAGACCAGTGAGTTATCCAAGGCACTTTTACAGAAAAAGACTTTTCTCGTGGAGTCATAACCATTACAGTCACAGGAAAAATCTTCAGACCCTGGAAGTTGTAAATGACTAAGTGATAGGGCCCTTTTAGTTCCTATGTAATTTACTTATGGCAATGTTCTTACTAACTGTAAAATTGTGAAGCACACCATAGATGAAAATTCCTATGTTGACACTCATATGTATAAAGTTCCTTTAGTTTTTGCTGAATCCTGCTTGACCTCCCCTTCATTAAACTCAAAATATCAGTGCAGTAAACTGTGCTCATTATTTTAAATCCTAAATTACAGTGTCAGTACATAACACTTTTATGTTTAGTATATTTAGACATTCTACAGAGAAATAAATAAAGTGACAATAGAACAATCTATATTTTAACATATGCTTTAGACTGGGCTTCCAAATGTATTATCATTTACTATTTTCTCTCAAAAAATAGAATACATAATTTATAATAATGCAGAAAATTAAATTTTTGAGCATTTTTTCCTTATCTTGATATCATCCAGTTCCAAAAGGTTTAGATGGCAGCTGGAATCTGTTGATAAATAAGCAATTCCACGAAGTTATTACTCAATTTTCAAAGTATATGTCTTTTTAAAACAAGATCAGTTGTACTAAAACTTTTACTTCTTACCAATTAATAACTATAGATAACCGTAGGCAGCTCAATGTTTATCTCAGAGATCAGAGGATGGTATAAAACATATGTTAATCTTGGAGGGTGGATGATTAACCCAACTTGTCTTTTACCTGTGGCAAGGTGGAAATATGTAGGAAGCACGTAGTATAGAAAACTCCTCAGAACATGGTATTTGGGGAGTAAAGAGAAGAAGAGTAGGAGTTTGGAATCCCAGAATTCTCCATAAAAACCAACAGTGGAGGGGGTGCCTAAATGGTACTTTCCCTAAAATCAAATAAATAACCACCTTAAGTGTCATTATGAACCTACATCCAGCAATGAATAGGGACAGAAGCAGATCCATAGCTAAGCAGCAAGTCAAGCTCCCAGTCCAGACAGAGAGAGAAAGAAAAAGAGAGAGATGAAGAAAGAGAGAGAGAGAGAGAGAGAGAGAGAGAGAGAGAGAGAGAGAGAGAGAGAGAGAGAGAGAGAGAGAGAGAGAGAGGAGATTTTATATGAACAAAGGGATAGGGATTATGAGGTGGAGTATGTGGTAGAGTCTCACAGTGATGGCTGGCTGGAGCTCTGGGGAGCTCACTAAATCAAAAACAGCTGATGGGGAGCCAAAAACAAACAAAAAAAGGAACTAAAACCCTTCAAACGTAGATGATTGTCAATTGGCATGGGCAGTGTGTGGAACCTCGCGGAGTAGGATTAGACTATGTTCCTGTGTATGAACTGACACCTTGGAGCCCATTCCCTACAGAGGAACATCTAATCCAGCCCTAATATTGGGGTGAGGGAATTGGACTTATCTCAAATGGATGCACCAAACTGAACTGACCCACCTTGATTCTCCTTGCCCTCCTTGGGGAAAGGCTGGTGGGATGGGTTGGGGGAGGCTGAGGAAGGACTGGGAGGGTTTGGAAAGAGGGAAGGGAAGGCAAGCAGGGGGACACATGGAAAACAAAAAGAAAAAAAAATTAAAAAAGAACTTGCCCCATTGTCTCATCTTCCTTCCCCTAGACTTCACGTTCCAACAGTACTAACATTGCTCATTGTTGTTGGGGTTAAGATTTCACCAGTTTGTAAAAACATTAATCCATATCATAAGGGAATCAATCTGCAGTTAGTGGAACTCGGTAATTATAATAACATGGGTCAAGAATGCATGCTAAAGATCATGTCTTGTTTTAAATGTTTGTCCAGTTTCAAGTCCTGGTTTTCATATTCTGTTTCCCAGACTTGTTTTTATTCTTTCTGTGCCTAATAGTCTCTCCCGAAAAACCTGAGACAATCATCTTTCTCACATATTGAATAGATGGCATGCTGATATAATGAATTGTCAATGGTTAGTTTTTTGATGGAGATTTTCTGTGAAATTTTCCATATTTGTATTATAAGTACTATAACCCTGATATGCAACCTACAAAAGTCTATTTTTATCTTCTGTATCTCAAAATATAAGCCATTCTGATATGTGCACTTTGATTATTTAGACACACACACACAAGGAAGACTCTCTCTTAATGGAGCCATGTCTCTGCTCACCACCAGCAAATACAGCCCATCTGTGAAAATGCTGCTACCCAAAGCTGTCTTTGACTTTGTTCCTTTTTGTCTGTATGAGCAGAAACCTTAAATCCTTGTATGCAGCTTGTGCTTGTATGGAGGCTTCTAGGAGCATGCAGGAACCTGCCATGTTATAGTAGTTCAAGCCTACAGGCCACTGAGTTCTTGTCCTAAGGCCTACTTGAGAGACACAACTAGGCAGCTGGTTTTTTTTGGCCCATTTCTATATTTCAGAATCCTTTTTCAGGCTTTATGTGAATGTAAGTACCTCATGTTGGAAAACTACTTGTAGTCAGATGTTTCTGTGTTCTGCCAGCTGACCTTACAGCCATTTAGTCCCAAATAATCACACAGAGGCTTATATTGAATATAATCTGTTTGGCCTATGGCTCAGGCTTATTACTTGCTAACTTGTACTCTTAAACCAGCCCATGATTCTTATCCATGTTGAGCCTATGATTTGGTATCCTTTCTCAGAGCAGCATTCTTGTTTTCCAGCCTCTGTATCAGGCTGATCTTCTCTGCTCTTTCTCTTAGAATTCTTCTTGTTTGGTTGCCCTGCCTATAATTCCTGTCTGCCTAGCTTCTGGCAAGTCAGTGTTTTATTAAACCAATATTTACAGTGACAAATATTTAGAATCTTAAAAAGCATTACTCCCACAGCACATGCATGCACACATGTGCACACACATATACACACCACAATCATGTATGAAAAAAAAAATATATACATATATACACATATATATTTTATCCATGATTGTGTTTATTGTCATATGTAGTTAAATAATTCTTGTATTCTTTCTAAAGTGCTTAAGCATTTTAATGTAATATTTGATAACCTTAATGAGGCTGTATATTATTTTTACTATAATTAAGTTCATGCAAAACTTTGACCTTAAACAATGTTTTTATCTTTGATATGATAATTTGAAATGCATCTATTTCAATATACCAAGTTATAAAAGTAAATAAGTAAAGCTCACATTTTCTTCTGAAAATATTTTTATTATGATATCTAGAAAATTAAAAGTGTGACATAAATGTGTATTTTACTTTTTTTTCTTTCTTGTATATTTTTCTGCTTATTTTATAAAAGTTAAATTACTAAAATAAAATTATTTCTAATTAGTAAAATATTACTTTGGCATTGATGCTGTATTATAATTAAATTTGCCAAAAGCATTAGGCTATGTTCTTTTGAAATATAGAAAATATATATAGTATAACAGAAAAATTTTACATTAATCCTAATGTGCATCTACACATAAAAATATTGTGATGATAGAATATTAAAATATGTCTTCTAAGTTCATTAACTTGTGTTTTATTCTAAAATACTAAAGAACATCCTTGATGGCAGATTTCATTCATATCTCACTGTCCTCCCATGTTCGATGAACAAAAATAAGCCTCTGTAGGTCCTTTCTTTTTCTGGGCCTAGATGATACCTTTGTTTCTAGCTACTTGGAGTCTAAGGAAAGAGGTCACTTGAGTCCAGGAATTTGTTCCTTTCTATGAACACAGAAAATACATGATTCTGAAATTATGTTAAAAATTTGTAGCTCCAACTGTAGACTGTTTTTCTTAATTTTAATTGGCATGTACATTACATGAAGAACCACAAGTAAATTTAATATCCAAACTTTGAAAGCACAGTGTATGCTTGTCCTGAAAAGTTAAAGTGATCAACAAAAGATATGAAATCAATTTTGTTCCTCGGAGCAGGGACATAACACCTAGAAGTACTTCACTTTTGTGTATTTTCTAGAGCCACTTGGGTTCATCACATGTTGGATATCTGTTCCAAATGAATTGTTTCTTTTCGGTTTTTGTACAATACACATACATTTTATGTCCTTCTTGCTTTCAAGATTTCAACTTGATATAAACTAATGGCAACTTTGGCCAACATTCAAACTACTTGGTGGACTCCTAAGTAACAAGAGCCAGTCTCTAATCAAATAATATATGTTGGTATTTTGCTTTTCTTATTTTAAATCTTTGAACCAATGCTATTTCACTTAACTTCCAATCAATCATTGTTATAAATATTTATTGCTTTTTAAGTGATAATAAATTGTAAAGAAAACAGAGGCCATCACTAATATAATTTATTGTTGTTTGTATTTCTAAAATTTATTTCTGTTCATTATAGTATTTGTTATTGTGCCTTCTAAAGCAGATATTTTCTTTTTTATATATACTAACAATACTTTTCAAAGTTAATCTATGAGATGTGTCTTAATATGACTATTTTCTTACATATATAAAATTCTTATATGAGATGTGTCTTAATATGACTATTTTCTTACATATATAAAATTCTTATATATACATGCAGACTGCTTATATCTATGGCTAAACATCTGTCCAAACATTTGCTAATTTCTAGCGACTATATCTTTAAATATCAGTGTTTAGGCATAATCACACTTTTTCCATCCTAGATATATACTATTGATAAGGAACACAAGATGCAAAAAGGCTCATATCTTTCTTAGATCTCAAACACGTTGGTATAAAACAGTGTCAATAACTGAAATATCTTCCCTGCCTGTGAGCCTTTGTAGTGTTGTAAGGTGCTATACAGGCCATTTACTATGGGGGAGGCATAAATTGCCTTACCCACTGTTAGGTCCAACACTACAACCTACCAGACAAGATGTGCCCATTGGTACAACAGCAATTTGACTGACTGATGAAATGTTAAAGCAAACGTTCTGTACTTGGATTTGAGGCCTGCTCCATTAGTTGGAATTAATGTATAACACTATAAATTTGGTCAAATAGCTGTGGCTTTGGAGGTTATTAGCTGTAATAGAGACCCTACTGCTTTTGTTTTATGAAGCAGTCATGAGATCAAACTCTCATCTAAATATTTATGTTTACACTCATACATTTGTCTTCCTCTCAGACTTGGTTGGAGAAGCTTCTTTTCATGGTGGACAACAATTTTGCATACTTATAGTTGATTGAAGAACTAACAAGTGACTGTGAGCATTTGTTAACATATTGAATGTAACACACACACACACACACACACACACACACACACACACACACACACACACGAGTATCCCTCCTCATGGCACAGGGAAAATGGAAGAGGGGTAGAAAGAATGGAGGAGCTAGAAAACTGTGAAATGTTATATTCTAGACATGATGTGATGACTCACAGCAACTGTGGTTGCCAGTTTAAGAGCAAGGTAGTGAAGATTTAAGAGTGGGTGGTGGTGGGGATCCCTGGACCCTATCAATAGCTGAGTGGGGAAAAGTAAGAGTGGGTTACACCCAGGCTACCATGCAAGCAGTACAAATTTGATTCAGTGGATTACAAAAACAAGAGAAAGAATTGACAGATGAGAAAGAGTAAGAGGAGAAAGACAGGGAAGGAGAAGAAGAGGAGGAGGAGAAGAGGAGGGGCAAATGATGTGAAGGGAAAGAAGAGAAAAAGAAGAAATAGTTGGACTGGGATCTGGGAGGTCTTGGTGTCAGACAGATTCGAACAACAACAGCAGCAATACATTGTATGCATCTATAATATTCTCAATAAATAAATTAAAAATCTTATTATAAAAATGTCCCGAACCAAGTGGCCAGCCAGAAAAATCATATGCATAGAAGTAATACTAAACTGAGAAAATTGTGTGTGTGTGTGTGATGAACTTGTCCTGGTTTATTATTAGTTATTGTTTGCAAACTCTTACTGTGACTGAACAAACATATGCAGAATTTAACACTATCAGTAGGTTTAGAAATCTATAATAGGGCTCAGGACATAAGTAAACCCACTCTTATTGTACTCAGAAAATCTTGTAGAACTTCGAAGCGCTGATGGGGGGCATAATATGAAACCAAGTTCTCCTATCCTAAAAATGGTGATCTGACTGAAGTATCTAAGGATGCTTAGTGACTTCAGACTTGTTTGCTACATGAATTATTTGTGCCCTAACTGAATTAAATTTATCACCTTCATAAAAAAAAACTGACAAAAAATGTCTATGTTTTGAAAAGCTAAAGTTAGAGTATTTCTTTTGTAACTCAACATGTATCTTTAAATCTTGACTATACTAAGATGAAAAAAGTTAGTGAAGTACTCAATGTGCATATCTGAATATAATTAGCAACTGAAACCCATCTGTTTGCCATCTAATAAAAAATGATCTCTGTCACATCAACTGATTTTAAATTTGAAGCAAAACCATAAACCATAATTTTCCTTACTGTTCAATTATTGAAAAATTATTTGAATGTTCTTCCTAACTGGTCTGTGTAAATAGTGACATTTTAAGGTTCCCAGGTCTGTATACTGAGCAACACAGATTAATTTTTTTCTCTAAAGTTACTAAATGTAAAATAAAATTAACTCTTTTATCATGCCTTATGACTTCTTTCCAAGTTACTAAAGAAAAATTTAAGAAAACAATATTTTCTGATTGATTGGTTATGCAAACTATTGGTCTCTAGGCAGTCTCTATAATCTAATCTTCAGAAAGGAAAAGCAGCAAAAATATTTATTTTTATTTTAATATATGGATGTTAAAAATGAAAGACTTTCAAAAGTTAGTACTTCAGTTTTATTTCATTGATCAAATAATCTGTTTTATGCTAGTCACATGCTATTTTTAAGTATAACATGGAATCAGGAATCATGATATTTATAGTGTTGCTTTGTTCTATTGATATTACTGTAGAGAGTCTTTTGTGCCTCTGTATGAATGTAAGATATTTTTCAATTCCTGAGATTCCCTGCAAAAAGATCAGGGCAGCCAAAATTTTAGTATGGATGAAATGATGAGCTAAGGAGCTAGTGGCAGATGATGGCTTCTGGAAAAGGAAAAATCATTGGGTTTTGATTTGGGTTTATTTTCCACTTTTTTATTTAAAAGTTTTTTTTGTTTGATTGTTTATTTATATATGAAACACATTTCTCCTTCCCTCCCCTCCTCTCACTCACTCCCTGTGGACACAGATCCTAGTAGGTTTCTCAGGCTCCAGTGCATGCCTCCATATCGAGGTACAATATGGGCAGCATCACTTTGTTTCAGTGGATTATAAAAACAACATTAGACGTATAATCTGAAGTTGAGAAGGGGTACATGGTGGGGGAACTGGGAAAGTGAAGTAGATTTGATCAAAATATATTTATAAATTCCAAAGAGTAAATAAAATATTAAGATATAGATTATACTATGTATTACAGCCAGCTTTCAAAACATATATTTTAATAGCCATGTGTTGGGTGTGCTTGTTTCAGGAATGGCCAAGAACTTGGTACATTTGGTCTATGTGTCTTATTGTTTATTAAATACACTTTGATTATTTGATGATAATTTCACTTGTCATGTTTTATATTTTTCAAGGGCAAAAACTCATATCCTGAATAAGACTGTATATATGTACAAAGTAGGGACATGTATTAAGTATTATATTTTGATCTGAGAGTATCTATACCTGGTGGATATGATTCCATGCAGGCAATAAGGTGTTCAACATGTGTGTGGGCCACAAAAGGGGGAGGGATCAGAGAAATAGAAGGAGGGGGTGAGGGATGAGCGACCTCTGGCAAGTGGGGGAAGTGAAAGAATAAGAGGAACAGACAAGGGGAGAAACCTTAAAATTGCTTGACTTCAGGATTCTGGGCACGTCAGGTTATTGATTATTGGTTAGGACTCTAGGAAGTGGGTCAGAACACTAAAATTCCCCCCTTTCTTCATTTTATAAAAAGGTGAGTTATTGATAATGGGGTCGGGATGAGGATATAGAGTTCTCCATTCTCCAGATTTCTTCCTGAAGATTTTAGACAAAGTAGAAGGATTATAGTTACACATAACAGGAGGAGTGAGTGAAGGGGCATTCAGTTAGCTGTCTTCTTGGAGACCTCAGGCATCTATTCCTTGGGGGAGCTGAGAGGGAAGGTTTCCACAGTAAACTCTTAGGAAATTGTTGAGGTAACACACCAGGTTGAGGGATGGTATGTCCTAGAAGTATTGGGACCATCACATCTGCTGTTTCTTGTGGCGGGTTCGGACACTTTTGAGCAAGACCTAAGCATGGCATTAAAGTTTTGAAGACCCCTGTAGAGACAGTGGTCAGCCCCCTTTAAAGACTCTTTACATGCAGTTGGTCCTTATTGTTTGTTCCTAAGCTCTCAGAGGAAAGATGGTTGCCACTGTCACGTAAAAAATTTCAGTCCTCCAAAAATTCCCATAAAGTTCAATCTTATATCAATAAATATTTATATAACCTCTTATATAATCATTTGCCAATAAATAATTTATACAATAACTGGTTCCCAATGTGGGGCATAAACATATGACCCTGAGATTAAGAGTCTCATGCTCTAGGGACTAAGGTAGCTGGGCCCCCAAAAGAAGACATAAAAAAAAAGATAAGCCACAATCCACATGGCAAGTCAGATTAATAAAAATAAATTAAGATGCAAAAGACAGCTAACAATATGCCTGAGCCATATTGTTAACAACATATACTTAATATAAGCATCTAAGTCATTAAAAAAAACAAAAAAACAAAAAGTAAACAATGGTAGGTGAGTCTAGATGACAAGACTAGGCCAGGCCAAAAGCATATACTACATTTTCCCTGTTGTCTGTCAGGAAGGAACTGGCAAATATCTGTAAAACAGCTGGAATAAATTTACATTTAGGTGTGGCATAGCAAAAGCTATGGCTTTGGGTTAAAAGGTATGAACATTTTTCCAGGGCCTGATTTCAGCCAAATGAAATACAACTTTGAATCTATGACAGAGTGCAGAGAGCAGTCATTGTAAAGTGAGTTTACCTCTTTTTAGTCGGCTTGCAAGATGAAGTGTATGAACTCAGTCTAGATTTAGTATTAGCTCTAAGATAATGACAACTGTGACTTTTATACAGAGATTTGAAAAGGCAGATGAGGCAAAGCCTAGTTGTCAAATGGCATCAGAGACCCGAGAAGGATAACTTATATCTGAGTTAGCAGTTGAGAGAGACAGAGATTTACCTGCTGACTTCCTGGACATGCAGGGACCTCCATATTTGTTGACGGGAGAGGTCTCGCGGCAACACATCAGCCTTCAGCTGCCAGGGCTAGAAAGATCTGACAGTTGTGGTGTAGGAACTCATGGGGAGAGCCAGCCTACATTGTCTAGGCAGGAGTGAGGCAATGGATTCCCCAAAATCCTGTTGTCCATCACTAAGAAGGCCTTGGTGGTAGTTCAGGTGAAAGACAGTTTTTGTACAGTGGCTGGTGTTGCCATTCTGGAGTAAGATCTGGGTGGAGTTTCTTTTGTGCCCGTTGATCTTGGAGGAGATACAGGATGCTTGTGCAGAGACAGCCTATCTATCATGAAACCCCTTTTCAATTTAACATTTTAAATGTCATATTCTGCAGATATCTGAGCATTTAAAAATTGTCTATTAGTTATAAATTATTGGCTATCAAACCAATGTTTTCTAAAAGTCTTCAATATTAGCAGCTTTCATATTTAAATTCTCTAGAAACCTGGTGCTGAACAACTGGCAAAGACATGGGTGTAAGTCTCTAATTTTGTTAATCAGCTTTGTTAATCTGAATAGATGTTTTTAAATTTTTATTATCATATAGAGTATCTTATTTACAGCTTACCATAGTTAGCAAAGACAAGGAAGCTAAAGATACATTCTTAAGCCTGAATAAACTTTGAATAATGAGAGACGTTTTGAAGCCATTGGCAACTATTTCTGCATCTTTTGTCATTTTTAAAGCCCTGTAGTTCCATTCTATTCCTTGGTCCTTTATAAAGAAGGTCAAGTGCCTTACTGCAAAAATATTTTGTTTAATAAGTCTATTAACTTGCAATTTTGGGCCCAGGGAGTTTCCTTTGACTTAATCTTTCAACCTGTCTTAGGATCAGGGATGATGTGTTCTCTTCTATAGCCACTTCACTGAAACAGGTCATTGTGATCAGGGCTCAAGAAAGCTGGAAGGATGGTCAAAGGCAAAAAGGGGGTTAGGCGATGGGGGTACTAATCAAAGGCATGTGGTCGTCTGACATTGCTGTCCAAAGCAGCTTGCAGAAGCAACTCATGTTTAAATGTGACTGACACTTGAGTGAAAACTTGCAGAGACAAGTTCAAACTAAGAATAGAACTTAGAATTTATGAATTTATTTGAATTTTTAGGCCCATAGACTTGTACCAATCTGGTGAAGTTTTTGGCAGAAATAAGGAAACATCTCTATTCTAAGACTAGAGTATGTCCTTTTTATCCTGGTAGGGTGAAAGTAGTAAATATACTTTAGGATGAAAGATTTGTAGCACATCATAATCTCAATTCTCAGAATTCCCAGTCAGTATCATTTCCTCATAATGAGAAACGAAGGATAGATTATCTATCAATGAATGTAGACTAACCAATTGTCTAACAATAAATTGTTATGAGAAGTGTGGCAAGTACATGCTTAAGAATGTAGCCTTACACACATATCTTAAAAACTTTTCTTAAAAAAGGTTTTTAAAAATCTCTCAAATGTCTTTTCGCAGTATCAAAAATCACGGCCACCATCAAACAATTAGCATCTGGGTGACTCTTAAATTACGAAGTTTAGCTGTCAGAGCAAGGTATATAAAAGCATTAAAGTGAAGCTTTAATATCTAGACTGTATATGGAGAGTTGCATATGCACATAGGCAGAATTAGTTAGCATACATTCACATATAGAGTTATTGAACAAGGGTTTAATAAATAAGAGAAAACGGAGAACCAATGTGTGCTGAGCAGGATCAAGCTGACTTTTTTGATCTCTGACTCACACTTAGCAGCAAACTGGAGCTATTGATGAGCAAGAAAGCAAATGTGTTATATATGGAGGAGAGCCTATCTGAAAGCAGACCTGGAAAAAGAGGGAGCAGATCTGCTACAGATGAGTGAGATCCTGACAACCCAGATGGACTAAAGAAACAGATCGTACTGCAAGCAGGAGAGTTTACTCAAGATGTTTGGGAGCAAAAGAGTGAAAATAATCAAAGACAGCACTAAGATTTTTGGAGACCTCACAGGAGATGGGAGTGTGGAACACAGCAAAGATGATAACAAAGCCAAATGACAGACATGTCATCTGAGTCAAGATGGAGCCTGACCAAGTAGTCTCTCTCTTTTTTTGGGGGGGGAGGGGTTGTTTTGTTTTCTTTTGTTTGTTTTTGTTTTTAAAAGACAAGCAAACATATAGTCATAAGCATTTCAAATCAGACAGAAATATAGTCATATGGCTAAGAAATTAGAAATAAGAATTTACAGTAGGGGAGACATTCATTGAGAGCTCAAGTCCGGGATCACCTGGCATGGAAGGAGAATTGCTTCCTTGGCAGATGGACGAGTCCCGGTTCTACTCCAGTGCCCTAAGCATGATGAAGGTAAGCCTGAGCAAGGTGGGGGTGGGGTATTGGCATGGGTCCCCGGTGCTGCCATGCACTGCAGTGACAGCAGCTGGAAGGCAGGCAGGCAGGTAGAGGTGGGGCCAAGTATGAGCGGAAACTCTCAGCTCTGCATATTTTCCACTAGTGAGGTAAAGCCCCAAGGGCTATAAGTAAGTAGGCACAAGTCATTTGGTGCATCTTCAAGTAGGAATGAGATCCTAGGCTATGGGCCTGAAAGATACATGACTTGGTACCTTTTCTCAGGGCAGCACAGTTGTTTTCTTTTCTCTGTGTCTGGTGGTGTCTCTGTCCTGCTCTTCCTGTTCTCAGAGTTTTCTTAGTCTGGTCGTGACACCCACACTTCACTTCCTATCTGCCTTCTGACCAATCAACGTTTTTATTAAACCAGTGTGAGGGACAAGTATTTACAAAGTACCAGAACACAATCCCACTACAGTGTCTTTCAAAGCATCTTCATATTTTAATTTCTTTCATTTTACATATAAATTAGTTTCCCCTCCCTCCACTCTTCCCACTTTCCCCTCAGTTCTCCTTACCCTCCCCCCTGCACCCCCCCATTAATTCCTCAGAGAGGGTAGGCCTCTCCAGGGGAGTCAACAAAATCTGGCATATCATGTTGAAGCAGGTGGTTTCTGGCCCAACTAGCCCCACGGTTCAGACCCACCTGCAGCCGCTTTTCCCCCAAAGCTGACTCAGACACTTTTATTATTATATCCTATTTGGCCTAGGGCTTAGGTATTTTGCTAGCTAGCTGTTTCATCTTAATTCAACCCATATCCATTAGTCTGTTCTGCCACATGGCCTGTGGATCACCTGTATTCCTTAAATGTTGCATCCTTGGGCAGCTGGGTTATCTGTCTTAACTGTACCCTCCTTCTCCTACCTATGCTCTGATTCCTGCTACGGTGCCTGTCATGGGCCAAAACACTCCTTTATTTAAAGAATGATATTCACAGCATACAGAAAGACATCCCCACATCACAGGACCAATCCCTCTCCCTTTGCATCAGGCTGAGCAAGGTATCCCTCCATAGGGACCGCCCTCTAAAAGCCAGCTTATGCACTAGAAATAAATCCTGGTCTCACTTCCAGAGGTCTCACAAACAGACCAAGCCACACGTCTGTCAGCCATATTCAGGAGGGCCTAATTCAGTCCCATGTAGGTTCCCCAGCTGTCATTTCAGAGGCCGTGAGCTCTCACTAGTCAGAGTCAGTTGCCCCTGTGGGTTTACCCATCATGCGCCTGATCTCCCTTCCTCTCTTTTTAACATGACTGATATGACAACAGAGTAAGTAATGCTGGAAAAAGTCTTACAAAAGTGCAGTTAGTGAAATATTGCAGGCATCACTGTAACGCAGATTCTGATATGCTAACAGTAAGTAGAATTCATTGGAGTAGAACACTGTTTTAGAAAGGATTAAAGGTTTATATAAAGCAAATATCTATAATTGCATAAGTAGATATTAAAGTGTCATGGGCCATAAATTCCTATTTTCCTGGACATATGATCATGTCCAGATGGTATCAGAAGAATGTGTCAGACAATGGAGTCTAGTGATTAATTAGCATCTATATTTCAGAAGATTCACTTTTACTTTCATCCTTAGATATATCCAGTATTGACCAAGGTTAGAGCTATGTCACATAGATTAAAAATATTACCACAATAACTACAATTGAACAACTTTGATCCTAACATCACTGTATTCATGCCATCTTATTTCCTGAGTAATCTGTCTCCAACGTATTTTAGAGAGATCACAACTATGTTCTAATTATCTTATTGGCAATTTCCATCATACAGGAAATGATCCGACACTATGGCAGCCTGAGTATACTTACAAACTACTCAACAATACCATTTCAGAAATGGTTATTACAGACTGTTAGCTCATTAATTAAATCAAGAGAAGGGGAGATTTAGATAGGTTATGACTTCTACATGACCTCAAATACACACAGAATCCAAGTGTCCTCCTTTTCTCTCACTATTCCTCTCTTGTTCATGACATAATTCTGAGAACGCATAGAAAACACCCACATGAAAAGTTAAGAACAGGGAAGAACACACCAATTGGTGGTCTAGAGATGTAGAGAGACATTCGTGTGTGGTGGGTTCAGGCAATATTAAGTAAGACCTAGAGGCATAGCTTTGAGATCTTGAGGACCCCTGTATGGGGCGTGGTTAGCCCCTTTGAAGACCAGTTGCTTGCAGCCTCCCCTTCCTGCTTGTTCCCCATGTTCTTGGAGGGAGGTTTAGCTCCACCACCAACAAAGACATTTCAACCCTCCGGGAATTGCCCTAAAGTTCAATTTTATATCAGTAAGTGTCTCATAAATAGTAATCCTTCTATATAATCAATTGCCAGTACGTAATTCCTACTATACTTGTGTTACTTATTTTCTTGAGCAGATACTATCTCAAACCACAATGGGACTATTATAAATGTACTTTAGCTTATAGGATGTACTATCAGTATTTGATCTATTTTGCATCCCTCTAACACTTTTATTTCAGTTCACATCTCACTTCTTTTCATCATTAGTATATCCTATGGGTTATAGTTTATATATGATTCATATTTACTCTCACTTTTAGATTGTACCTACATAACCTATAATAGCTTATTACTTGTGCTTAATTCATATATATGTTTTGCCTATATTTCATAGTTATCAGCTTTCTTGATAGTCAGTCTTTATGTGACGTTCATAATTGATGTCTTTTCACTGTAACTTGTCAGAGCATTGTCCAATAATGAACTTGAGTGGAGAGATTTCTGGTTGCTCGTGAGAAAACTCCAAGGAAACAAGCCAAGAGTCTTGTGATCTCAATTTCTTCAAAAAAAATTCACAAAAAGTGTCTCTGGAATGTGCTTTCATGGACCTTTCAAGTATAGTGAGTAGGAGAACGTTTACTTTAAATTATTCATTACAGCTGGGTAGGATTTGTTTATATGTCTCTAAGGCAAACATGGTTTTGCCGCATCCAGCAGCTTGTTCCTTTAACTGTAGACAGCTTGAACATATGAGAGCTTCGCTCACTTGACTCTTCACTTTCAGAACATAAACTGTCTGATGCTCTGAATAACGTTGTCTATTGCATGATACTTCACTCCACCTCATTTTTAGACTCCATTCTCCCAGGTTCCAATACAGTTCTGCCAACTGGCATCAATATTATAAAATGTTAATTCTTAAGACACGTTGAATTTCTAAAATATGGAAGCATTTGGGCAATTATTTTATAAGTACTATTTATCTTTGACATTTATTTATGTTAAGTATTATTTTGGACAAAAAGCCATACCATCACTTTAATTACTATAAAAATACTTATTTCTGATCTACAAACCTTTAAAAATATAATACATATTTTGTGTTGCTATAACATTTGACCTTTAAAAATTGAGATTGGAAAGTCAAGATAACTAATTGGTGGTTAAGTGAAAAAAAAAAAAAAAACCTATTCTATAGTATGAGCTCCTAAAAACTGTAGCAAGTAAATGATAAGCAAAAAACACAAGTTTTAGACTCTCACCCTTGTGTTTTATGATAGATCTTATTGTTTTGAGATACACAAAACAACAAAAGCATTTTTGATGACATGTAACTATTTACCAGTGTAACCATATTTTATGTATAAATTCAGAGTATTTTTAAAAAAAAAACAAGGAAAATGCAGAATATCACTCCTCAGAGGACAGGATAATCTAAAAGATAGAGTTAATGAAGATGCCATGACAGTATATTTATTTGTATGCTAATTTATACAATTAATTAAAATTGTTCTCAGAAAATATGTTTTAAAATGTAGCTTAGCATGGAAATATCCTTTGGTTGGATCCCCACTGAAATAATAAAGTAAATACATTATGGTACAGATGTTAGGTGACCTGTAGATCGATAGTGTTACGGCTTGAATTGACTATCCTTTACAGGCATATATATTGGTAGTTAACTGGTACTACTGCTTTGAGAGAGCTTGAACCATTCAAACTTGACTGATAGGAGCAGACATTTTTGTTTATAGCCTGTGACTATTTCTGAGCTAGATTTTATGCTTTATGATCTGTAATATGAGATAACCAGCTGTTTATACTTCCAATTCCATCAATATGAAAAGTTCGTGCTGCTATGAGTCATGGTGGACTCTTTCATGGTGGTGGACTCTTTCACCTAAGCCCTGAAACAGAATAAATCCCCCCTAATTTGTTTGGATTGCATATTTTATCACAGAAACAAGAAATAATGTATAAGCATTGGCATGGAGAATGGTATGTTTCTGTGAGAGCACTAATCATGTGTTTCTTGGGCCTTTGGAACTAGTTTGAGGTAAGAATATGGAAGAGTGTGAAGCTGTGTACAGGAGGAAACCCAAAATGTGTGCTATAAGATCTATTTAATGTGTCACTTTGGTTGAAATACAGAAGAGCAGAATATATATAAAAATACAGAAAAGAAAATTTAGCCTTAAAAATAGACAATTTTGTACAGCAAGGAGTATGAACCATGTTAAAAGTTAGAAAACTTGCAAGTATTACTCTACTAAAGGAACACAGTAGCAAAATGACTTATAACAACATTCTGCCACACTCATAAAACCACTGCCTTGTTTAGAGGAACTTTGCTTGATATAGATGAAAATTAACACATAGACCCACAGCTAAACAATGTGCAGACAGTGAGATATTTTGGAAATTCGATTTTAGATTGGATTTCTTCACCAAACTCTCCCATCAATATTCAACAGTCTATGCAGATGAAGAATAGAATTATTATAAGAGTCAAAGGTGGAGGATAATCAAAGAGAATGATAATCTTGTTACATCAGGGCAGATGCACATGTGGACTCAGGCTCTGGCCATACTCACAAACCCTGCACATGTTCAAAACAGACAAAAATCCAAGCACTGAGAAGGGGAAACAGTATCCAAGTTCCACAACTAATCAAGAATCTCTTTGCACTTAATTGCTGGCTACTGAGAAAGGGCAATTCAATTCTCTTGAATATAAACATCAAGGTACATCAACCATTCTATAGGACAATCAAAGGTAAAACAGATTCAGTCTTCTTTGCTACTCTTTCTCATGGTCTCTCACTCTTTGAACTTTTTCTAGATGTGGCTCCTCTTGTTAATTATCATCTATATACAGTTATTGATTATCTGAAATGGGAAGATTGAATTTAATCAGTTTGATGTGTCTCAAGAAAACAGCAAAAACAGAAGAATACAGATTCAGATAGTAAAGAAGAAGACACCCATATCATATACGATTTAAATTTAGAATTACACAAAATAAAGTTGGACATTAATAAAAATGTTTCCAAATTTAACACATATTAAAGAGAGAAACTTTCAGTAACAATCTCTTTGCTGTGAAAAGAATACACAGCATGGCTAGGCATGAATGTTAACTGTTCACTGCTGTTATTTCATCAGCCGAGTTCAAGGCTTAGGCTATGACAAAAGCAGCAACACAGATAATATTCATGGCACTGGGAAGAAAGATAATGAATTTAAGTTTAAAATTTACTATATTTACTTTGCTATTCTGAATGCTATAATATGTAGGTATTGCTTTTGAAAAAAAGAGGAAATTTTATAGAGGGTTTATTTTTCTTATTAATAAAATTTCTTAAAAGTCAGCTGTTACCGTCCCCACTAATCTACTAGTAAAATAGGAAATATGGTATTGTGTAAGAAAAATGTGTTTTGACTTTTACAAAATTTGGCTCAGTTTTATCTTTTTCACTTACTTGCTATGTCATGTCTAGATTTCTCAAAGGCTCAGTATGTTCACCTGCAAATTGTGGATGATTATAGCCGTTACATCAGATTGTCATGAAAATACAATGAAGTAATATATCTATAGCTCTAAGTGCAGATTTGAGTCAACTATTATCTTAACTGAAGCTACTACCATTTGATAAAACTGCAAGAATTTGACACAAAAAGTTATTCAGAGTATCATCTATGCTTAAAATAATAGTAGCCTATTTCTACAGAAAATGATAAAAAGATGTCTGAAAGGCAGATAGGAAATGATAAAGACCTAGAAATTTCTCATTCAATAACTATTACAAAAAATTTGGAATACAGTATCTTTTATTTACAAAATATTTAGGGAGCTACTGCTGTGAAGCTTGGGTTCCTGGAATCCACCAAAAAGGGAAAAGATAAGGTGATACAGAATGCATTTGAGAGATAACCTTGAGAAATTGTTATAATTTATATAGAAATAAAAATAATAATACAACAAAAGATGTCTTAGATGCGAAATAAAGAGACAACCAGGTAAGAAGAAATTCATTGTTGGTTTTTTTTTTTTTTAACAAACATTATTGAAATGGTTTGCTTTTGTATGTATTGGTTTGGGGGAGTGTTTTAAGAATGGAAAAAGGACATGTTACCTATAAAGGCAGACCCATCATAATAACACATGACTTTTCAATGGAAACAATGAAAGCAAGGTCTTGGTCACAATGAAAGCAGTGTTAAGCAGAAAACTCATAGCACTAGGTGCCTATATGGAAAACCTAGAGATATCTCATACAAGAGACCTAACAGCACAGCTAAAGTCTTTAGGACAATTATAAGCGAACTCACCTAGAAGGAATAAGTGGAAGGAAATAATTAAACTTAGGGCTGAAATCATCACAATAGAAACAAAGAGAATAATACAAAGAATCAATGCATCAAAGAGTTGGTTCTTTGAGAAAGTCAACAAGTTAGATAAACCCTTATCCAAACTAACCAAAAAGCTGAGAGAAAGAGTATCCAAATTATCAGAATCAAAAATGAACAGGGAGACATAACAATAGACACCCAGGAAATCCAGAGAATTATTAGGTCACACTTTGAAAATCTATACTAAAATAGAAAACCTAAAAGAAATGGACAGTTTTCTGAACAGGTACCACTTACCAAAATTAAATAAAGATCAGATAAATGACCTAGATAGACCTATAAGTCCGAAGGAAATTGAAGCTGTTATTAAAAGTCTCCCAAGTAAAAAAAGCCCAGAGCCAGATGGTTTCAGTACAGACATTCAAAGAACTAATACCAATACTCCTTATACTGTTCCATACCGTAGAAACTGAAGGAACATTGTTGATATCTTTTTATAAGGCCACAATCATCCTGATACTCGAGCCATTCAAACATGCAACAAAGCAAGAGAATTACAAACCAATCTCCCTCATGAACATTGATGCAAAAATACCCAATAAAATTCTGGGAAACTGAATCCAATCACGTATCAAAAAAATTATCCACTGCAGTAGGATTGTGTTCTGTTCCATTGTAATTAATTGTACTACTGACTGGTTTGATACAAATGCTGATTTGCTAATGGCAGACAAGAAGTATGGGTAGGACTACCAGACTAAGAACACTCTAGGAACAAGAAGAACAGAGCAGAGATGCCACAGAGATGCCAGAGAAGCCAGCAGTTACAAAAGACAAACAACTATGCTGATCTGAGAAAGGGTACTGAGCCACATGGCTGAATAGGATAAGAATCACAGATTAGTTTAAGAGTAAAAAGTTAGCAAGTTATATGCCTGGGCACTTGGTCAATCAGTGTAAAATTAATATAAGTATCTGTGTGTTTCTGTGGGACTGTGGGACTGGGCCAGAGGGCCAGGCCAGAAAGTCCAGGCCAGAAACTTATTACAACAATCTACCACAAGTAGGCTTCATCCCAGAGATGTAGGGATCATTCAGCATAAGAAAAACTGTGAATTTCATCCATCATATGAAAAAATTGAAAGGAAAGAATGACATGATCATCTCCGTAGATGCTGAAAAGGTCTTTTACAAAATCCAACACTCCTTCATGATAAAAGTCCTGGATAAATCAGAAATACATGAAAAATACCTAAATATAATAAAGGCAATATACAGTCAGCTGACAGCCAACATCAAACAAAATGGAGAAAAATCAAAGCAATCCCAATAAGATCAGGAACAAGACAAGCTGTCCTCTCTCCCTTTATCTGTTCAATATAGTTCTCAAAGTTTTTAGCTAAAGCAGTAATAGAACAAATGGAGATTAAGGGGATACAAATTGGAAAGGAAGAAGTCAAGCTATCTCTATTTGCAGATGATATGATTATATACATAAGTGACCCCCAAAATTCTACCAGGAAAGTCCTACAGCTGATAAACACTTTCAGCAATGTAGTAGTAAAAAAATAACTCAAAAAATACACTAAGTATAAAAGGGCTGAAAAAGAAAATAAGGTAACATCACTCTTTATAATAGGTGCAGATAGCATTAAATATCTTGGTGTAACTCTAACCAAAGAAGTAGCAGACATGTTTGACAAAGACTTTAAGTCACTGAAGAAATTGAAAAAAAAATATCAGAAAATAGAAAGATCTCCCATGCCCCTGGATAGGTAGAACCAGCATAGTGAAAATGGCAATTTTACCAAAAGCAATCTTCAGATTCAATGCAATCCTTATCAAAACACCAACACAATTTTTTGCAGACCTGGAGAGAAAAATACTCAACTTCATATGTAATAGCAGGAAACCCAGGATTGCTAAGGCAGTCTTGCTATTTAAAAGGACTTCAGGAGGCATCACCATCCCTAACTTCAACCAGTACTATATAGCTACAGTAATAAAAATAAGCCTGGTACTGGTATAAAAACAGACTTGCGGATCAATGGAATTGAGTTGAAGACCCCCAACCTCAAACCATGCACCTATGAACACCACATTTTTTACAAAGAGGCCAAAAATATTCAATAGAAAAAAGATAGTATCTTCAACAAATCGTGTTGCCACAACTGGATGGTGGTATGTAGAAGAATGCAAATAGATCCAAACCTATCACCCTGTACAAAACTCACACCTAAGTACATCAAAGACCTCAACATAAACCAGCTACACTGAATTTGATAGTAAAGAAAGTAGGAAGTATCCTCTAACACATTGGCACAGGTAACCACTTGCTAAATATAACATCAGTAGCACAGACACTAAGAACAACAATCAATAAGTTGGATCTCCTGAAACTGAGAAGCTTCTGTAAGGCAAGGGACACTGTCAATAAGACAAAATAACAGCCTATAGAATGAAAAAAATACCTTTATCGACCCTCCATCAGACAGAGGATTGGTCTCTAAAATATAGAGAGAACTCAAGAAACTAAAGCCCCAAAATCTAAATAACCGAGTTAAAAAATGAGGTTGAAAGCTAAAAAGGGAATTCTCAACGGAAGAATTACAAATGGTTGAAAGGCTCTTAAAAATTGCTCAACATCTTTCGTCATCAGAGAAATACAAATCAGAACTTTGAGATACCACCTTATAACTCTCAGAATGGCTAAGAACAAAAACACAGATGACAGTCTATGCTAGAGAGGATGCAGAGCAAGAATAATCCTCCATTGTTGGAAGGGTAAACTTGTACATACACTCTGGAATGCTGGATGGTGGTTCCTCAGACAACTGGGAATCAATCTGCCAATGACCCAGAAATATCACTATTGGGCATATACCCAAAGGACACACATTTGTATCCCAAAGGCATTAGCTCAACTATATTCATAATAGCAAGAACCTGGAAACAGCCTAGATGTCCCTCAGCTGAAGACTGGATTAACAAACTGTGGTACATCTACACATTGGAGCACTACTCAGCAGAAAAAAAGAAGACATCCTAAAATTTGCAGGCAAATGGGTGAATTTGGACACTATCCTCCTGAGTGAGGTATCACAAGCTCAGAAAAAGAGGCATGGATGTACTCACGCATAAGTGGATTTTAGACAAGAAGGAAAAAATACTCAAGCTGCAAATCATAACCACTAAACAGCTTGGGATCAGAAGGAATTTAAGAGAGACGTCTAGGGATTCCCCCAAGGAAGAGAAAATAGAGAAGATCACCTTAGCAAACTAGGATCATAACAGGTAGCAACCAAGAAGAGTTGGGAACAAATCATGAAAGAAGGAGATGGCTGAGTGTGAGGAGTAACTAAAGGGAGGAAAAAAGAGATGGATATCTTGATAGAGGAAGCCAGTGTGGGGTTGGTAAGAGACTGGGTACTAGGAAAACCTCCCAGAACTCACAGGATGCCCCTGGCTAGGTCTCCAAGCAATAGTGGAGGGGGTGCCTAACAGGGCTTCCCCTAGAATCAAATGAATAACCACCCTAAGTGGCATGACAGAACATCCAACAATGAATGGACATAGAGGCAGAGATCTATGGCTGAGCACTTGGCTGAACTCCTGTTCCAGCTGGGGAGAAGGGTAGGAGAATCTGTATGAGCAAGGGGATAGAGATTATGAGGAGGAGTCTCACAGACACAGATGGCTAGAGTTCTAGGGAGAATACAGAATCAAGAATAGCCACCGCAACCATTGGGAAAAGGAGGTAGGCCCTCACCGATGGTAGGCAACTGTCGATTGGCATGGGTAGTATGTGGAGCCTCGAGGGGTGGGATCAGATTGTATTTCTGTGCATGGTCTGGCACATTGGAGCCCATTGACCTACGGAGGAGAACATAACCCAGTCTTGATATTGGGGTGAGGAAATTGGACTTGTCTGGAGTGGGTGTGCTGTGCTGAGCTGACCCATCTTGGGACTTCCTGCCCTTCTTAGTAAGGGATTGAAAATTGGGGTGGGTGGAGGCTGAAGGCTGACTGGAGGCAAGGGAGGGCAAACAGGGGGATACATAGGAAAAAAGACCTTTCTAAAAAAAAACCTATATATATATACATATAAAAGAAAAAATTAAAACCCTTTCTACTGCATTGATAAATTTCTCTGTATATCTTGCAAAAGCTTTCTAAATTGTTGTGAGACATCAAGTACTCACACCCTCAATCTTTTTCCCCTCTTCTTTCTCTTATTTTTATATCCTATCCCACAATTCAACGTGTACATTCTTTGTTCTCAAAAATCATCATGGGACCATGACTCATTAGTTATCATTCCTCTTGTAGCTATTTCAAGACTGGTAATACCATGTTAAGCCTTCATTTAAACTTTCTTTTGTGATTTCAAGTCTTTAAGTTGAATATTTTGTGATTACTTGTTTATTTTTTTAGAGTAATTATAATGATGAAGCTGAGGACAATGGTCCCTTGGAAAAGCAGCCAGCCATTAGAACAGAGCAGTGAAAAATAAAATAATATCCATCCATCTATCCATCTATCTATCTATCTATCCATCCATCCATCCATCATCTATCTATCTATCTATCTATCTATCTATCTATCTATCTATCTATCTACACACATATATAAAATTATACACACAAATGTCAAGAGGAAACTGGAAGGAGAAATGATGGTTAAAATTTTAATCTGTTTAGTTTTACTTCTTTATCGTGTCAAAATATTTTTATGGATCAGGAAAAAGCATGGCAAAGATACAGACAAACACAGTCTTGAGTTCTCTTTAAAAGGAAGGATGGTAAACAGCTTCCTTTGGCTCACATCCCATGGTATGCCATACAATTAGCAGGCCTTTCCATACAGGGAGCAAAGGTCCTGCCCTCCCCGTTGAAAGCCTGAAGATTTCAGCATCTGTAATAGACCATGACTGCTTATTTTCCTTTTGCCTGGAAACTCAGGACCAATCTGTGTAGTTTCTCCAGGACTGCATTAATGAGAGATTCATTGTTCCATGGAAACCATCCACAGGAGCTGTCAAAGAGCAACTGCTTTGAGATCTCAGGGTGTTTAGTTCAAATCTCTGCAGAGAAGAGATCTATCCCCACTTATTGAAAGTTATTTCTAGAAAACGTAAGTCCTGTCAATTTCTATAAAGGTAGAAACAAATAGAGTTTTAAATATTTTCACTTTACTCAATATCAAGCATTTTCAGAAAAGGTTTCTGGGATTACCTTTCTTTGTTATAAAAAGTAGCAGGTAGGGATGGCTGACAGCATAATTACAAAGAATGCAGAGGCAGAGACAAAGCTCTTAGACAGGCATATTCTAAAATATACAATCTTGGGACTTCATTCCAGACCATACACACCTTGACTTACTGTCCCACTCTATACATTTAATAACAG
Organism: Phyllotis vaccarum; assembly: GCA_033318265.1. Taxonomy (NCBI): domain Eukaryota; kingdom Metazoa; phylum Chordata; class Mammalia; order Rodentia; family Cricetidae; genus Phyllotis; species Phyllotis vaccarum. The sequence goes on along the minus strand of JARWLC010000019.1, from coordinate 52,203,475 downwards.
ATAAACTTGTCAGCATTTCTAAGGTACCAGTGGGGGAAACTGTAGTTAGTGCCTGAAGCCCTTCACACACTCCTTCTACATTATGTCCTGGCTAGTGTGGTCCGTTTCTGCCTTATTTTTTCTAATTGGAAAAGCTCTCTCGAAATGCTCAAAAAGGACCATAACCTTGTATATGGCAGTTCCAGATCACATAGCACCCTGTGGCCTATGACGGATTGTGGATGAGTTTCAATGAGCAATATTGTCTATAAAATGTTCTCATCTGCCTGACACATTTTTCTGAAGGTTCCCTGAATGTGGGGCTTTTTCAGTTATCCTTATATAATATGATCTGAAGATAGCTGTTAGTTCTAAAGGCACTTCTTCTCTATATCTATATCTATATCTCTATGTATGTATGTATGTATGTATGTATGTATGTATATATGTATGCATGTATGCATGTATGTATGTATATAAAAATATCTTTAATTTTTTTACAATTGCATACATCAGTGTGGTGGGATTCAGGTATCAGCTGATAAGGTCCGAAGATGCCTATCCAGGGTCCCAGGCTCCTATAGGGGGAGTGGCCATCCTATTCATAAAGGACTGCTGGGATCTTGGAAAGCCCCTTTTACCTGGTTCCTGACTGCTGGAGAGACCAGTTCAGCATCCATCGTCCATCGCGTGGATAATCCAGTTTATCAGGCACCTATATAAGCTGTTACCTGTTTCGTGAGTGTTGGCTTATATTTCAATAAATATTAATTTTGGATTGGTGTATTTTAAGAGATTTTCCATCTTCATATGGTGCCCAGATAAAGGTAGATTGCTCTACCTACCTATAAACAATTTTTAGCCAAATATATGGGCTAAGCTAAAGACAATTTCCCTGGCATAGATATTTGTATATTGATACAAATGTGAAATCATTTTATATGTTTGATTGAGACAATGTGTACATAGGTACAAAGTTTAATCTGAAATTGCTTTATATAATCAAAGCAACTTGTACATCGATATAAAACTGAATCTGTAACTATTATGTAAAATTGAATCTGTAACTTATATTTTATATATGCTTCTACCTCTGTTTCAAATATTTGCACATTATTGTCATGTCCACTATATGATTATTACCTCCATTTAACTATACTAGACATAATGTAGAATTGTACTAGTTATGATATATGAACAAGATGTTTTATATAGATCTGTTCGGATGATATTGAAAGACCCCCGGGGGTTTGGGACCCCCGAAACGGACCTTTCCTCGGGAGGAGACCCCATGACCCAAGGAGGACCGAGCCACAGATCAGCTGCAAACAGCACGAGGTTTATTGAATAACGCAGGACCTGCGGGCTACCGAGCCACTTGGGATGGCTGGCGCGCCCAGCCCTCTGTTTAGGGCCTTTTTATAGGGTTAGGGAAGCAAAAGCGTGCGTACAGAAGCAGAAGCGAAGTTACAAGGTTTTCATTGGCTGGTTTGAATGAAATCACCCGTTGAGGGGTGAAGTTGAGGGGTGAGGGCCCCCAGGTTGCCATCCGGCCTGACCAAAGGACCTGGTTATCACCCACCCCAGGCCTGCTGTTTGTTCTTTTGTTCCTTATCTTCTTCCTGGAATTCCTCCCCTGATCGGGCTGGGCCTGATCACATAGCTAAGTAACTGCTTCCCCTCCCTTCCCCCTCTGCCCAGCTGAATCCTTGGTTGGGGGCTGTTTCCTGACCAAGGCTCTTAACCACATTCCTTTGTCTCTACCCTAGGCACCTGGTCTTAGTCTTAACTGCAGTTTTTCTTTTATCAGTGAGGCTAATCTTTATTGTCCTGTTAATATGTCTTAGGCAAGTTTGCTTACTGTCCTTACAACGTGCTGTTGCTAGCTCTACTTCTTGGGTAAGAGAAATTTGCTAAAACAAGCAAAAGGGAGGGGGCCTTACAATATATATGTATATACATGTCTAAAATATTGTTGCCACTTTACATGGTATATATACCCCTGGCTAATGTTTGATAGTCATACTAAAAGTCATTGTTCAGAGATTATACACCCCTTATATAGGTAATCTAATTTTATAGTACACGTTTTAATCCTTAGAACGATAAAAACTACAGTCTACATTACTTAAGTTGCCATGTCACAGTCATCTTAGATACAAGTTAGAATATCATAGATAGACAGGAGTCTTCAACCACTTCATAGACCCAGAGAATATGGTATTTACATTTATTATTTGGAATTTGGCCACGAGAGGTGTGACGACTCCTGGTGTCACTGCTCCTTTCCCAAGATGGTATTGAGCATCAAGGACACTCCTTTGGAGTTTGTCCTTTTGGCAGAGAATGGCCGATTGGGTTAAGAACTGCCCTTACCTTGATTGCTGACTGTACACACATGATGTCCAAGCTGGATGAACAAGATGATGGATGGAGACTGATGAAACTTGTCTGGACAGGATAAGGCAGTCCCTCCAAAATTGTTCTGCTTGTGAAAAGATCTGTCAGATACCATAGGCCTGTAGCCAATATGATAGATGTTCCAACAGCGCACAAAACCAGAGATGATTGTCCAGGTAGCTATGTCTCTGTCCTCTCCCAAATTTTGGAAGCTACTACTTGCATGTGCTTCTGACTTGACTTTCAGGTGATATATTTTCCTTCTCAGGTCTTGAAGGAGTTGAAGAATAGGTATTTACGGTTGAGTACCCTAGTATCCCTTAGTGAGGAACATTCAGATGCTGGATTTTCACTTTCCCAGATCAACATTTTTGAAGTAATTTACACACCCTACCATCTACCAATATTCTAGAAATATATAAGGTACTTTATATGTGTTAGGTTTTGGTTGTAGTTTGTGCCTTATCCTCTCCTAGATACAACCTCATAATAATTTCTATTGTATATAGTCTTAGTTTATAACTTTCTTAGTTAGACAAAAGGGGGAAATGTGGTGGGATTCAGGTGTCAGCTGATAAGATCTAAAGAAGCCTATCCAGGGACCCGGGTTCTTGAAGGGCGAGTGGCCAACCCTATTCATAAGGGGCTGCTGGGATCTTAGAAAGCCCCTTTTCCTGGTTCCTGACTGCTGGAGAGACTGGTTCAGCATCCATCGTCCACTGCGTGGATAATCCAGTTTATCAGGCGCCTTTATAAGCTGTTACCTGTATCGTGAGTATTGGCTTATATTTTAATAAATATTAATCTTGGATTGGTATATTTTAAGAGAATTTGCACCTTCACATCAGTACAGAATTTATTTCTCCTTCTCCTTTCCTCCTTGCTCTCCCTCTAAACTTCTGTGAGCATCACTTCCTCTCAGCTCCATAGCCCTTTCTTCTATTAGGCACAAGCGCACGTACATGTGTGTATATGCACAACACCCACACCCCCCTCACACACACACACACACTTTGACTCCATTTAATGTTGCTCCTGTGTGTATGTGTTTACGGATAATCATTTATAACCCACTAGTGTTTCTGGAGAAAATGGAGTCTTTTATTCTCAGCAGCCATTTGTTACCTGTAGCTCTTCATCTAGGGATGAGGTCTTCTGATATTTATTTCATCTACATTGACATGTAAGCTATTACATACATCTTCAACTGTTAAAAATGCAGAGATTATATCACCATAGGGTGCACAGGTTCAAACTATCCATAACTAAAACTCTGGGAACATTGAAAGCAAGGAGAAAGAAGGACTGTTAATTCCAGGGGATCAAGACATCTGCTATGATATAGTGTCCTCTAGACATGATAGGAATGATGTACCCATGAATTTTAAACATGATTGCCTCAAAAAGGCCTGCATTGGGACCACAATTTGTAGGCATGTCTGCTATTAACAAAAGGTTTCTTTGATGGGGTTGAGAGCTATACTTAATACTTGATGGCTAAAATGATGTTCAGACTGACTATTACATGAGATTCATGGGTGATGACAGCCAAGGATCTAGAGAAATAAGTTACTCTACTTCGAGAACCCAAACTACTGTGGTTATTGTATTGTCACAACACAACCAAAATTGAGACTTCCTTTGCTCTTTTGTTTTGTTTTGAGTGTTTTGTTTTGTTTTGTTTCAAATGGGATGTCCTTACTGGAAGAGATAAAATTAAGATAGCACTTGATTATAGAAGGCACACAGGATAATTGCAACTATTGAGATTACGATAAAGACAAAACAGAAACTAGAACTTCAAATACTTCTGGTCTTACTTTCTGGTCTCTTGTAAGGATAGAATCAAGGGCATGCCAAGCTCCTGATCAAGAACACAAGTAGAGACTACGATCACTAACTTGAGAAACAAGTTTCTGTTTTCTATTCTCTTCAGTGTTTCTGACTAGTGTTACCATATTCCATGAATCAATTCTCGCAAGAAAAAACAATGCATTCACTTTCATGAGAATTATGTTTGTCACATCTTTATGCTGTTTTCTTCCTAACTTTCCTTCAGTTATTAGGAGATACAGCCACGCTATTTTTGAAAATGACTGTTCTTCTACATTCCTTACTGCCTACCCTGCAGATAACTCTTTACTCAGTTGCCTTTAATGAATTTCTATATTGTTTTCTATTGTAACGAGAAAGAAATTTACAGGGCCTGTTCATTTCTTCCTGCTACAACATTTGCTTAAGAATCTTTCTCCGTTTGTTGACTCTGTCATTCTCTTAGTAGCATCAGAGAACCACCACAACTGCAGAAGCTGCTGCTAACTTCCTTTTATTCACTTTTTATTTCATGTGATTTATTCTATGTTCCTGATCCTAGACTAGATTATAAACAAAAGAATAAGACATATACCCTGATTCAAACATTTTGAACTATTATAGGAAATATCAATATGAAAATAAATGTGGTAATAAAAATTGTAAGGTTTTATGAGTGTATTGGCTTTTCATGGGCATAACTCAAGTCTGTGTTTGTTCAACACTGGGCTATCAGTTTACACCTTTTACCTTAAGGTGGGTCAACCAGTTATTAATATACTGGAGAATTTTTATGGGGTCAGCTAACAGTGTTAAATGATGATTTTCCCATTTAGTCCAACTTGCTTATATTTCCTCCTTTGACAGGTTTTAAAATGAAGAATAATCTGTGATGTTAATCTAGTGTGAGATGAAAACAAGTTGAACTCAGAGCTAATATGTGTATAAGGTAGGTATGGAAGAGCAGAAGGTGGGAGTGACAGAGAAAGGAATAGAAGATGCTGGCCAAAGAGTACAAAATTGTGTTGGAAAGTGAATGTCTTCTGTTTAGGAGAGTACTGTGCAGGGCTCATGGTAGATCATGAATTAGTCATGTATCACATATGAACTCCCCTTTGAAGTCTACAGTTGGGCCTAGGAAACATATAAAATAGGTTTGGTCTCTTTATTAACTTGACCTACAATATACTTACCACATCTACATAAAAGAACCCTGTCTCAAAACCAAAAAAATTGACAAACAAACAAAACCCTCTAATCCCATCTGAATGCTTCAATTCAATCTCCATTCAATTGCCTCTGTAAGATCCACAAGAGCCCACCAGGCAGGACAACAGTGCTTCATCTCTCGGAGCCTCTCCTACTTTTAAAAATTCTTTCTCATTTTTCTATAATAAGTCTATTATTGAACTGTCCTCCTCTTGCCTATATCACTTTATTCTTCTTTAGCACAAGACAATAAACTCATAAGCCACTGTCTCAGTGTCTTTAGTGGCTATTGATTGTCTAGGACCTTATCTCCTAAAAATAACATCGCCAAGAACCCAAAAAGACTCTATCACTTTCAAATAGGGGTTCATCACTAGGGACCTACTATCCAGCCTCATCCCTACAATTCATAATGATGTATTTGAAAAAGTAGATCTAAGTATTGTTACCACATTGAAAAACAAGAAAAACTTTGGAACATAATCAATCATGTTCTGTAGCTTAAGTATATATTATTTTAATTGTCAATTATCCTTCATTAAATCAAGGGGAAAATGGAAAGAAAATTTCATACAAGTTTCATCTCTGAATCATTTATTAATATGTCCAAATTTTGAGAGGCGTATTTAGTTCTGGTATGACAAGTGCTATAGACCAAAGACAGATATATAGACATACCAAAGCACAGCCAGTGTGGTACCACAAGTTTCTCATGAATGTGGTCTTCATACCCTGCTGTATGCTTCACATTTGGTTTCATTTTTAATATATTAAATTGTACATGTATAATTATAAGCATGCATATATCCATTTATAGAAAATATTCTTCCTTTGTAGATTTTTTAATGTGTTCTCTTAATATATAGCAAAGATATTTCTGTAAAAGTTATTCTTAATTTAAATGTTTTCTAATATTTGTGTTACTTTCACATCTTATGAACATAAAATTTGAGTAAGACAATATGCAGTCTCCTTTCTATTTTAATAATATCATTATTCTTTCAAGTTTACTCTATCCTTGATGTGGGAACTTCTTTCTGTATGCTGTGAATAACAGTCTTTAAATAAAGGAGCTGTTTTGGCCCATGACAGGCACCATAGAAAAAGTAGGAGGAGAAATCAGAGCATAGGTAGGAGAAGGGTGGAGACAGATCAGACCTAGCCAGAAGCCCAAAGGAGCAACATGTAAGGAACACAGGTGAGCCACAGGCCATGTGGCAGGATAGATTAATGAGAATGGGTTGAGTTAAGATGTAAGAGCAAGCTAGCAATATGCCTGAGCCATAGACCAAACAGCATGAACTTAATATAAGCATCAGAATCATTTTGGGGGCCTGATCAGCTGTGGGTGGCTAAAGGGTCTGAGGCTTCAGGTCTGTGGGTCTGGACCTCTGGCCACCCAGAGCCAGGAAACCTTATTTGTAACATATCCTCTTTAAAGTATTTTAGAAAAACAAAACATAACAGCTAAAATCCAAATGCTGTAATGCTAAGATTTGAATTAAAGTCTTTGAATTCATATTTATTAAAGCTGCCACAATATCTATTAGGAGCTTGTAGTAGGGGGTTTCTGGCCCAGACTTTCAGGCCTAGCCTCTAGGTTTAGGCCCACAGACCCACAGACTTGCAGAGACACACAGATGCTTACAATAGTTTTAGGCTGATCTGCCTAAAGCCCAGGCATATCACTTGCTAACTCTTTACCCTTAATCTAACCCATGACTCTTATCCTGTTCAGCCATGCAGCTTGGTACCTTTTCTCAGAACAGCATAGTTGTCCTCTGCAACTTCTGGCTTCTCTCTCTGGCATTCTTCTCTGTTCTGCTGTTCTTAGATTTTTCTTAGTCTGGTAGCCCCGCCCACAATTCCTGTCTGCCTTTGGCCAATCAGTGCTTTTTATTGAACTCATAGGTGGAGACAATTATTTACAATGGAACAACACAATCCCCTACAGGAGCTGATTCCTAAGACTACATGAAATATGCCATCTCCTTCCCCCAATTTCTCTACTTAGAAAATTATCATATGTTCACTTTTATTTTGTCACTTGTCAATCATGTCAGTAAAAATCAAACCACTAGGAAGAAAACAAAAATGACTAGGTAAAGACCGAACAAATGGTTATAGAAAAAGATGATGTAGAATAAATTCCTTTGAGATAAGGTAATAGAGAGTCACTATTCTATGTTATTTTCACTCTTCTAAAAAGTAACAAATGTCCTTGAAGGACTGCATACGATCTGAAAATGACCTTGTCCTTTCTATGCATCCTTTTTCTCCTTTTCTTTATTACAATTTGTAGATATTTATTTAGATCAACAATATCCCTGCAATGTGTTAATTTCCTACAATTTGGATTTGAGTCTTTAAATCAATCTAATCTAATCTAATAGATCACTTAACACGCTAGAGAGATGTGGAAATGGAAAAGATGCCTTTGAGGAGAAGCATGTACACAAAATGCAAATGAGGGAGATCCAGAGCCTGACAGGGTTTCTAATTTAGTTTTGCAGGGAGCTAGATACTTCTCTCTAGTTTTCAATCAGTCCTCTGTGGAACTCTCTGATGGGCTGTCATGATAGCAAGATTACAGGCAATTAAATTTAGAGGTCTAATCTTTCCTATAATTTTAGCTTCTGAAAAATGAAATGAGGGGTAGCTTAGATTCAACTTCACAAACTAAAAGAGTATTGTTTCTAATGATCAAAAGCTTTTTCTTTTCCAGAACTGAAGGATCCAACCTTTAGCATCAATCATGAGAAACCCAACTTTCAGCTTGGGCATTTATGACAGTGAAAATGATTTAATCTATCTGCTATAGGCTTGTTCTAAGATATAGAGATGGAGACATTTGGCAGCAGCTACTAACCCACCTGCAGAGAAAACTTCTGTCTCATTTTGTCTGTTGAATTGTTCATAGCATCCAGTCTAATGTTTACTTATTCACAATTAAAAGTACCACCTTGCCTTTAGAAATTGTTCCAAGAAGACTGTCATGGAGTCTGCAGGATGTGAATGTTAAGCTGTTTTCCCAGTTTAAATGCTATCTCACCATGTATATATAATGTCTTATAAATTGGCTAACTGGAGCAAAGTACAAAAATCTCATTAAGGAAAACTTGGCTATCTTCCTGCACCTGCCTCTGTAGTGATCGTCTTAAGTGCTGTATCTATTTACATTTCATTTTCTACCCGTGTTTACGGAAGCCATCACTGTAGCATTGAGATGCACATCTGAATTTGTCTTTCAATGGGCTTCTCCTGTCCTGAGGAATGTGGATCGTAATACCTGCTTATGCTGTAGTTTGTTGGACAGGGCTTTCTTTCTCCATAGAATGAATTGTATCTCTTTAGAATGCATAGCTGCCAATAACACATTCTGTTTCTATACCACAAAATAATGCAATTGAAAGCAAAGCAGATTTAAAAGAGCACACATTTTAAAATTGAAAGGTAGCAATGCAATGCTAGCAAAAAGGAGTATCTAGGTTGAGCAGGATACAGTGCTGTAAACTCTCATATTGCTTTGATTAAAAAGGAATGGAAAATAGATTTTTAAATACATAGGAATTTATTCATGAAGTTACTAAAGGCACTTTTTAAAGGATATATTAGAAATCCCAAGTCAAATGTCCTGGTTTATAGGCAGACTAGAGTCATCATTTACTGCATCAAATATGTTTTTTTGGTTACATTAGCTGAAGTTGAATTTTTATAGAGACAAGCATTTTTCTGATCTTTGCTTCTTGCTATAATTCTCTGTTGGAGAATATATTATTCTGAGTCAGGGGAGTAAACACATTGTTTTCTTGGGAAACAGTGGTTCAGCTTCTGAGGAACTTAAATTGTGCGAATCTGATTATTAACTATGGAAGTCATTCTGGTAGAGGGACATCTTTATGATTTTATATTCCAAGTATGTGTAATATGTACAAAATATGGATTAAATAATAACAATGAATTATTAGAGTGGTGACAAGCATAAATTAGATTCAGGAATCGAATTGGTACTGATTTTGGATTTCAGCAGTCAAAGTATATTCCTATACTTCTAACAGAGATGAGCTAATAAAATCATAGGAAATAAAATATAAATTAAAGTGAATATAAGTTTAACTACATAAAGTATAAAAACTCATGGACATTAAACAATATACTACTAAATGAGGTATTATAGACTGCTGAGAAAAAAAATCAAGAAGGAAAATTTAAAGTTCTAGAATTGGATGAAAATTAATACATAGATATATCAAATTTTATAGACATAATAATGGAAACTTTTCCCCTTTTTAAAAAAATACTTATCATTTATTTTATACCAGGATGCAGTTTTCCCTCCCTTTTCTCTTCTCATTTTTTCCTCCTCAACCCCTCTATCCCCACTCCCCTCTGTTCCTACTTTCCTAGGTCTCCACTCTCAATCCACTACTTCTTCATTTCTGTTAAGGAAATGGCAGGCCTTTCATGGTTAGCAAAAGATGGCGTATACAATAAGATTGAATACCACCCCCCCCCCCCAATGTATTAAGGTTGGACAAGGTGACCCAGCATAAGGAGTAGGGTCCCAAAAGCCAGAGAAAGAATCAGAGACACTGTCTGTTCCCACTGTTAGAAGTCCCATACGAGGATCAAAGTACACAGCTATAATATATATGCAGAGTGCCTAGGTCATAGAAGAGGCTTAAGAAAGAAGTTCATAGAGTTGAATGCTTCATCCCAAATTTTGAGGTATCTCTTTAGATCTGTATGCCAGGTTTTAAAAAGAATTATTTGGTATTTTTGATATTTAGTTTCTTGAGTTCTTTACGTATTTAGGATATTAGACCTCTATAGATGTGATACTGGTTAAAAAAAAAATCTTTTCTTATTATGTAGGCTATCCCTTTGATTGACTGTGTTCTTTGTCTTACAGAAGTTTTTGGTTTCAAGAAGTCCCATTTATTAAATGTTGAGCATAGTGCCTGCTCTACTGGTGGTGTGCTCCGGAAGTTGTCTCCTGTGCCTATGTAGTCAAGGTAACTCACTACTTTCTTTTTTATAAAGTACAGTGTGTGTGTGGTTTTTGTTTAGGTCTTTGATCCATTAGGACTTGAGTTTTATGCAGGGAGACAAGTACAAATCTATATGGATTCTTCTATATGCAGATATTCAGTTTGACAAGTGTATATTTCCAGCTTCTTTATCAAAATCAGGTCTCCATACATGTGTAGTTTTATACTCTATCTTCAATTCTATTCCATTGATGAATGTGTTTGTTTTGGTGCAAATGGAGAGACGATTTTATTACTATAACTCTGCGGTACAACTTGAAATCAGGAATGGTGATACCTCCAGCAGCAGTTAATTCTAAAAAGAGGAATCTCAAATAGCTGAGAAACACTTAAAGAAATGTTCAACATCCTTAGCCATCAGGGAAATTCAAATCACAACTGTTTTGAGATTTCATCTTATACCTGTCAGAATGGCTATGATAAAAATCACAGGTGACAGCTATGCTGGAGAGGATGTGAAGTAAGGAGAAAATTCCTCTATTGTTAGTGAGAGAGCAAATGTGTACAGCCACTATGGAAGTCAATGTGGCAGTTCCTGAGAAAGTTCAGGACCAGTTTACCTTGAGACCCAACTATCACCTTTGTACATATACCCAAAGGAATGTCTATCTTACCACCAGGACACTTGCTTCACTCTATTCATAACAGTTTTACTCATAATAACCCAAAACTGAAAACAAATTAAATGTTACTCTAGTCAAGAATTGAAAATATGGTAATTTACACAATGGAATATTATTCACCTGTTTAAAAAAATGGCATCGTGGAATTTACAAGCAATCAAATGGAACTAGAAAAAAAATTAGCCTGATTGAGGTAACAAGGTAACGAAGACTCATAGACAAATATATTATGTATTCACTTATAAGTGGATATTAGCTGTTAAGGAAATGATAAACAAGGTATAATCTATAGACCTAGAGAGGTTAAGAAAAAAGGAGAGCTCTAGGGAGTTCCATAAGAAGGTAAATAGAAGAGATTTTGCTGGTGAACTAGGGCATGTGAAGACCAGAGCAGGAGGGATCAGTTGGGTATGAGGAGAAGTGACTGAGAGAAAATGCTATCAGTGGAAGCAAGTGTGTTTCTGCCTCTTTTGCCTGCATGCTAGACTCTTTCCTTCCTGTCAGGTTGCCTTGCCCAGCCTTCATATGAAGGCTTTGTCTTGTCCTAATGTTTCATTTTTTTTCAATTAATTTTTAAAAGTTTCCCCGTACCTCCTCCTGCTCCTTCTCCTGCCCCTTTCCCCAGCCCTCCCCCAGCCTCATCTCCCTTTCACTCCCCAGAGACGACAAGGAATCCCAAGGTGAGTCAATTCAGTCTGACATATCCAGCTGATGTAGGATCAAGTCCATCCACCAAGTATCAAGGCTAAGAAAGGTGTTTTTCCTGCTAGGCATAGGCTTCCAAGGAACCAGTTCTTGGACATGGGATAGTCTCTGGACCAATTGCAAGAGGCTCCAGAAAATGTCCATGCCTTTCTGTAGTGGGATTGTGCTCTGTTGCATTGTAAACAACGTCCTGCCTTCTGGTTTAATAAAAACGCTGATTGGCTGAAGGCATGCAAGAAGTGTGGGTGGGGCTACCAGACTAAGAGAGACACCAGGGAAGGCAGCAGAAGCAGAGGACAGCTGTGCTGCTCTGAGAAAAGGTACAGAGCTACATGGCTGAACAGGATAAGAGTCATGGGTTAGTTTAGGAGCAAGAGCTATCAATATGCCAGAGCCATAGGCTGATCAGCATAAAATGAATACAAGCATCTGTGTGTTTCTGTGGGACTGTGGGTCTGTGAATCTGCGGGTTTGTGAGTCTGGACCACAGGACAGAGGGGCCAGAATCATAATACTGCACCTTTCCAGTGTCATCTACATTTAGGGGGTCCAGATGCATCCCATGAAAATTTGTCAGCTGTTATTTCAGAATTTGAGTGCTCTCAACAGCATGGAACTGCCTACTTCATGGGTCTCCCTATCATGATCCTAATCCTTCCATTCCTGCATGTAGTCTCTCTTCCCTCTCTTCAGCTGGACCAGTAAGTAGCTCAGCCCAGTGTTTAGTTAAGATCTCTGTCTCTGCCTCCATCAGCTGCTGGATGACGGTTCTATAATGGCAATGGGGTGGTCATTCATATGATAATAGGGAAAGGCCAGTTTAGGCTCCCTTTCTAGTCCAAGCTGGGCTCATCCTGTGGGTTCTTGGGTGTTTCCCTAGTATCAGGTTTCTTTCTAACCCCACAATGGGTCCCTCTATCAGGCTATCCACTTAATCGCTCCCCCTTTCTGTTGCTCCTCCCTTTTCCTTTCTCTCATGTTCTCTTCTAACCTCCCCTTGATCCTTTTCCCATTTGGTTGCAATTTTCTCAGGAGAAATTCTCTATTTCCCCTTTCCAGGGGGATCTATGGATGTCTCTGTTAACTTTCCTGTTACCTAGCTACTGGGAGTGGTGTAGATTGTAGCCTGGTTATCTTTTGCCTTAAGTATAACATCCATTTATGAGTGAGTACATACCATGTCTGCCTTTCTGAGTCTGGTTACTCTCCAGATCTATCCATTTGCCTGCAAATTTCAGGATGCATTTTTTTTCTTTTTTTAACTGCTGAGTAGTACTCTATTGTGTAAATGTATCACAATTTTTAATTCACTCTTTAGTTGAAGAACATCTAGGTTGTTTTCAGCTTCTGATTATTACAAATAGTGATGCTATAAACATATTTGATCTAATACCCTTGAAGTAAGAATGTGCATTTATTTGGTATATGCCCAATACTGGTATTTCTGATCATTGGGTAGATTGATTGCAAATTTTCTAAGGAACCATGATACTGAATTCCAAAGTGGCTCTAAAATTTACACTTCCACTGCCAATGGAGGAGTGTTCCCCCTTGCTCAACATCCCCTCCAGCATAGATTGTCAGATGCATTTTTGATCTTAGCCATGCTGACAGGTGTAAGGTGGTATCTCAGAGTTGTTTTGATTTGCATTTCTCTGATGACTAAGGATGTTGAGAAATTCTTTAAGTGTCTTCCAGTCATTTGGAGTTCTTTTGATGAAAATTCTCTGTTTAGCTCTGTACCTGTTTTTCCAATTGGGTTCTTAGGTTTTATGACCTCTAGTTTCTTGAGTTCTCTATATATTTTAGAGATCAATCTTCTGTCAGATGTAGGGTTGGTTGAAGATCTTTCCCATTCTGTAAGCTGCTGTTTTGATTTGACTGTATCCTTTGCCTTACAGAAGCTTCTCAGTTTCAGGAGGTCCCACTTATTTATTGTTGTTCTTAGTGCCTGTGCTATTGGTATTATATTTAGGAAGTGCTCACCTGTGACAATGCATTAAAGGGTATTTCTCATTTTCTTTTCTATTAGGATCAGTGTAACTGTGTTTATGTTGAAGTCTTTGATCCACTTGGATTTGATTTTTTTGCAAGGTCGTAGATATAGATCTATTTGCATTTTTATGTACTACCATCCAGTTATCCATGCATAATTTTTTCACTGTATATTTTTGTCTTATTTGTCAAAAATAAGGTAGATATGTGGATTAATGTCAGGGTCTTCAGTTAAATTCCATTAGTCCATAGGTCTATTTCTATGGGAGTACCAAGTTGTTTTTATAACTATAGCTCTATAGAAGAGCTTGAAGTCAGGGATGGTGATACATCTGAATGTTCTATTATTGAACATGATTGTTTTGCAATCCTGGATTTTTTTGTTATTCCATGTGAAGTTGAGTATTGTTCTTTAAAGTTCTATGAAGAATTGTGTCAGGATTCTGATGGGGATATCATTGAGTCTGTAGATTACTTTTGGTAAGATTGCCATGTTTACTATGTTGATCCTACCTATCCAAGAGCATGAGAGTTCTTTCTGTTTTCTGATACTTACTTCAATTTCTTTCTTCAGTGACTTAAAGTTCTTGTCAGACAGGTCTGTCACTTCTTTGGTTAGAGTCACCCTGAGATATTTAACACTATATGCAGATAGTGTAAAGGGTCATGTTTCCCTGATTTCTTTCTTAGCTCTTTCATCATTTGTGTATAGGACAGTTATTGGGGGTTTTTTGTTTATCTTGTATCCTGCTAAGGTGCTGATGGTATTTATCAGCTGTAGGAGTTCTTTGGCAGAATTTTGGGGGTCACTTACATATGAACTATCATATAATCTGCAAATAGTGATATTTTGACATCTTCCCTTTCAATTTGTATCCTCTTGATCTCCTTTTATTGTCCTATTGCTTTAGCTAAGACTTCAAGAACTGTACTGAATAGATATAGAAAGAGTAGACAACCTTGTCTTGTTCCTGGATTTAGTGAAGTTGCTTTGAGTGTCTGTCCATTTATTTTGATGTTAGCTGGCAGCTTGCTGTATATCGCCTTTATTATATTTGGGTATTTAATTTGTATCCCTGATCTCTCCAGGACTTTTATCTTGAAGGGATGTTGGATTTTGTCAAAGGCTTTTTCAGGATCTAATGAGATAAACATGTGGGTTTTTTTTTCTTTCAGACTGTTTATATGATGATATTCACAGTTTTCCCATGTTGAACCATTCCTGCATCTCTGGGATGAAGCTATTTGATCTTGATGAATGATTTTTTGATATGTTCTTGAATTTGGTTTGCCAGTATTTTATTGAGTATTTGAGTTCATGAGAGAGAATGGTCTGTAATTATTTTTTTGTTGTTGTTGTTACATTTTTGAGTGGCTTGTATATCAAGGTGACTGTAGCCTCATAAAGTTTGGCAAAGTTCCTTCTGCTTCTATTGTGTGGAACAGTTTGAGGAGTATTGGTATTATTTCTTCTTTAAAAATCTTGTATAATTCTGCTTGGTCGAGAGAATTTAAATAACAAATTTTATTTTCTTAGGGGTTATAGGTCTATTTAAGTCATTTATCTGGTCTTGATTTAATTTTGGTAAGTGGTAATTGTCCAGAAGCTGTCCATTTCTTTTAGATTTTTGAATTTTGTGGAGTACAGGTTTTTGAAGTATGAGCTAATGATTCTCTGGATTTTCTCAGTGTCTATTGTCCCTTTTCATTTCTAATTTTGTTAATTTGGGTTCTCTCTCTCTCTCTCTCTCTCTCTCTCTCTCTCTCTCTCTCTCTCTCTCTCTGCCTTTTGGTAAGTTTGAATAAGGTTTTGTCTAGTTTGTTAACTTTCTTAAAGAACCATCTCCCTGATGCATTGATTCTTTGTATTGTTCTTTTTGCTTAAATTGCTGATTTTATCCCTATGTTTGATTATTTCCTGCCATCTACGCCTTCTAGGTGACTTTGCTTCTAATTGTTCTGGATCAAATCATTCAATATAAACAAATATAAACAAATAATTCAACATAAATAATCAATGAAACAAAGGACAGGTTCTTTGAAAATATAAACAAAATTATCAAATTCTTAACCAGAAGAAGAGGAATAAACCCATAATAATCGAATTTGAGATCAAGAGGCTGATTTTCCAACAGGTACCAATAAATTCAGAAAATCATGAAAACATACCCTCAAAATGTATAGTCCACTAAATTGAAAAAGTTAAGAGAAATTCCTAGATGTATCTTCTATCTTCTATGATAACATTTAATGAAGATAAATAATTTAAAGATATCTATAACCAGAAATGAGATTATTATGGCAATAAAAATAATAAGTCTTCCAAGTAAGAGAATGCCCCAAACGAGATGGATTTATTGTATAATTGTACTGAAACTTCAAAGAGGGTCTAAGATCACTACTCCTCAAATTGTTTCATAAAATATAGAAAGAAAACCTACATTTTTTGTAGAAAGTCAATATGACCCAATACAAAAAGATAAAGACATAATAAAAATAAAAATTACAGAACAAACATGATCCCAAAAATTATTAATAAAAATTATGAAATTAATTAAGCCAAGAAAAAAAGGATCCCCAGAAGGGTACTATGGGATCATTTTAGTAGAGTTTGAAAGACCAACAATAGAACAAAAAACTTACAAAGTGACAACTGTTGGAAGGAGGGCCAAAGGCAAAAAGAAGGGAAATGGTCATGTCTTTTAAACGAAAATCCAAGAAATTTGGTATTTTCAGCAGTGCAGGCCAGGCCACAGCTGCATGGCAGAGGTGGCAGATCACACTTCTAATTAGAATTCCAGATGGAGTTAACCACTAATCTGAGAATGGTTATAGATGTATATAGTCAGTTCATTAAGATCTAACCATTGTTTTAGCTTTTACAGGATCTCAAAGAGATGCCATCACCCTTAAGCCAGCAGGAAGCAACTTTATGAAAGATTACGCCCCCTTTCCCAATAGGTTTTGTGCTCTGAGGGTTGTGGGTAAGATCTCTTTTGAAGAAGAGAAAGGGGATAGATAGGATAGATAAAAGTAGGTTGTTCTACCTACCTATACACAATTCTAGCTGAATGTATGGGCTAAGCTAAAGACAATTTGCACTGGCATAGATATTTGTATATTGATACAAATGTGAAATCATTTTATATGTTTAATTGTGATAATTTGTACATTGGTACAAAGTTTAATCTGAAATTGCTTTATATAACCAAAGCAACTTGTACTTCGATATAAATCTGAATCTGTAACTATTATGTAAAATTGAATCTGTAATTGCTGTATTTTATGTATGCTTCTACCTCTGTTTCAAATATTTGCACATTATTGTCATGTACACTATGCAATTAGTACCTTCATTTAACTATACTAGATATAATGTATGATTGAACTAGTTATGATATATGCACAAGATGTTTTATATACCTCTGTTTAGATGATATATATGTATATACATGTCTAAAATGCTGTGGCCACTTTACATGGTAATATACCCCTGGCTAATGTTTGGTAGTCATACTAAAAGTCATTGTTCAGAGATTGTATACCCCTTAGGTATTCTAATTTTTAGTACAGTGTTTATTCCTTAAGACGATAAAAACTGCAGTCAACATTAATTAAGGTACCATATCCCAATCATCTCAGATACAGGTTAGAATATCCTAGATCAACAGGAATCTTCAACCATTTCATAGACCCAGAGAATACGGCATTTAACATTTGAAATTCGGCCATGAGAGACACGACGACTCCTGGTGTCACTGCTCCTTTCCCGAGATGGTATTGAGCATTGAGGATACTCCTTTGGAGTTTGTCCTTTTGGCAGAAAATGGCCGATTGGGTAAAGAACTGCCCTTACCTTGACTGCTGCCAGTATACACATAATGTCCAAGCTGGATGAACAAGATGATGGATGGAGACTGGTGAAACTTGCCTGGACAGGATAAGGCAGTCCCTCCAAAATTGCTCTGCTTGTGAAAAGATCTGTCAGATACCATAGGCCTGTAGCCAATATGATACATGCTCCAACAGTGCACAAATCCAGAGGTGAATGTCCAGGTAGCTGTGTTGCTGTCCTCTCCCAAATTTTGGAAGCCACTACTTCCATGTACTTCTGACTTTCAGGTGATACATCTTCCTTCTTAGGTCTTGAAGGGGTTGAAGAATAGGTATTTAAGGTTAATAGTCTATTATCCCTTAGAAAGGAACATTCAGGTGTTGAATTTTCACTTTCCCAGATGAACCTCTTGAAGTAATTTATACACCCTACCATCTACCAATATATGATGTACTTTATATAGGTTAGGTTTTGCTTGTAATTTGTACTTTATCCTCCCCTAGATACTACCTCATAATAATTCCTATAGTCTTAGTTTAGAACCTTCTTAGTTAGACAAAAGGGGGAGATGTGGTGGGATTCAGGGGTCAGCTGATAAAATCTGAGGATGCTTACCCAGGGTCCTGGGCCCCTGAAGGGGGCGTGGCCAACACCATTGATAAGGGGCTGCTGGGACCCCGGAAAGCCTGTTTGCCTGGTTCCTGGCTGCTGGAGAGACCAGTTAGAATCCATTGTCCATTGTTCCAGACTTCAGTCCCTGTTCAGGTTCCGCTGTAAGCTGTTACCTGTATCATGAGTGTTGGTTTATATTTTAATAAATATCAAACTTGGACTGGTGCCTTCTAAGTAAAACTCTGCCTACAGAGAGAGGCTTCAGAAGAACACCAAGGATGCTCAGAGTTTGAAACTAAATTTCTACAAAATTCCAGCCAGTATCTAAAGAAAACAGAGAAATGAAAAAGGATATCCTTTTGAATTTGAAATATTATAAACTGGTGCACTAGAGCTTCTGGGAGGGATAAGTATATGAGTCTGATTAAGGAGATAAGTATTCCTCCAACATCCTAGTGTGTCTAGGGTGATTCAGCTTTCCTGAGCCCATGTTATTTACAGTCTGAGCTGGATTAACTCTTATGAAAGTAATATGAAATGTTTTAATCTCTGGACCATAGCAGAATGTCATGTTTCTTTCCAGGGCCAAAAGTAAAACATAGATTGCATCCTATGATCAGGAAGAAACAATTTTCCCTTAGTGGGTCTCAGCAAAGTTCTGATGTGACCACATTTTCATATGGTATTTTAAATCCTAAGAGGAAGCAGTTTTGTTTCTAGTGTTACCAGGGAAATGGGAGATAGGCTTGAAAGCAAAGCCAACAGCAAAAGAAATCTCCATCAGCAGGGATCTCTAAGTGAGCTTGGCCCCTGCAACAGTAGGTGCCTTAAAATCATGTTAGAGGAAGGCAGAAATCAGGGTGCAGGGTGGTTTTAGGGTATCCAACCTTCTTGACATTTATGTCCCAGAAGGGGACACAGATAGTTGGAGTTAAATTGTTATGGGACCATTTTAATTTATATTTTATGTAAAATGAAAAAATAAAATTAAGGCACCAACTGATTATAGAAGGTTCAAACATTAAGAACATCATTACTCAGATCTCCACAGATAAAATTTACTTCCAACATGGATACAGTTATCCAATTCTAAAGCTGCTCACTAAAGGGATGAGTATCTGGACCAGTGTTTTGGTCATGTCCTTATGTATAGCTTACATGCAGAGAAGGTCACTTAGAGAAAGAGAAATCATGAAACCAAACTAAAAGCTACTGTCCTAAGCACATTACCAGTCTAGCCAAAGTAAAGGAGAGATTAAATGAGCAAAGGGATCAAGTTCAAGATGAGGAAACCCACAAAGACAGCTGACCAGAGCTAGTGGGAGCTTACTGGTTCTGGATTGGCAGCTAAAAAGCATACAGGGGACTGAACTAGGCCCTCTGAATGTGGATGACAATTGTGTGACTTGAGCAGTTTTTGATAAACCCTGGCAGTAGGATCAGGATTTATTTATAGCGCATGACTTGGCTTTTCGGAGCCCATTCCCTATAGAGGGATACCTTGCTTAGCCTTGATATAGCGGGAATGGTTTTGGTTCTGATGCAACTTGATATACCATACTCTCTTGACTCTCCATGGGAGGCCTTATGCTCTCTAAGGAGTTGATTGGAGGCTGGGAGGAAGCTGGGTGTGAGTGGGAAGGAAGAGGAACTGTGTCTGGTATGTAATATAAAAAAATACTTTAAAAAATCTTTTAAAAAAGGAATAATGACTACTATTTTCAAAATTTCTATTTTAAGTAAACATCAGAGGAAATTGGTTTTATTCTTCATGAATATTTTATTTTAATAGTCTTGATTACTTGATTTCTGGTTTTATAGCAAAACTGATCAGAAACCAAGTTGGGTTTCCAATATCTCCTGTCCTCAATGTACACTGTTTCCTTTGCTGTCACAGAGTAATGAATATATTGAAGTTAATAGGTCTATATGAATTTGCTATCTTACAGAAAGCCCATTATTGGCATTAGGGTTCTCTGTTGTTTATGCACACATCCTGAGTTGACCAGTGTATACTGACATGGGGTCCTCATTGTACTGCCATACAGAAAAATATTGACATCTGAAAATGTGTAATGATCTTATTTTTTATGGCTTGAATGTGGAATGCTCCCTCATGGGCTTCTATGTTTTAATCATTTTGATCCAAGCTGGTAACGTTTTAAAAGTTTGTGAAAACTTTAGTAGGCCATGCCTTGCCAGGGGAACTAGGTGATTGGAGGGTAAATTTTAATGTTTTTATAGACAAGTTCTACTTCCAATTTCTTATTTTGACAAGATGTGAGAAATATTAGCCATATCCCCTGCCAAACTAGCACTACCTACCTGGAGGTTATCATCTCAAAATAAGACCCAAGACAAACTCATCCTCCAGTAAATCACTCTCTTTAAGAATAAGAACTTCAAGAATATACTGTTATTTACTTCCCTATGACACTTAATGGTATGTAACTTACTTTGACTTGTGGAATTTTTACTGAGAAAATCAATTCTGGTTCTAGCTGTAAGACAAACACCTCAAAATCTGCACTTTTTTGTTTTAGCTAAAGGCCAATTTGCTTCACTTGTTCAGGACTGACACACCATCCTGGTATTAGATGACCTTAATCAGCATACTTCAAAATAATTTTTGCTAGAGTTTCAAATTCTTATATGCTAATAAATTGATTATTATTTATTTATTGTACAAATGCTGTGATGGACGTCTAAAACATTTCAGTTTCCAGACTGAGTACATCTTGGGATTAAGAGCAAAACAAGGATGATAATAGCCTGATAAAGATGCCTAGTGCATCAAAATATGCCTTATCTTATCAGAGGATGATTGCCAAGATAATTACTTAAGATGAAATACTTGAGTTTTCTAATAAAAAAAAAAATAACTTTGCACAGACTTGCACACAGGATTTTCCCATGGTATGTAACAAAGCATACTTAGAAGAATGGAATTGAGACAGTATGCAAGACTATGGGATTTGTCAAAATACATAATAAATTTTCTTATCTAAATAACACAATATTGTAGGGCAAAACAGCAGTAGTATGGCCAGATAATGAGTTTTTGAAGAGAAACACTATCCAATTTGCAAAGTTTTAATGCTAGAAAAAAAATAGTTCAAATCAATTTTGAAAATCAAATAAATCACTTCTCCTTGAACCTACACTTAGCAAATCTGGCCTATATGAGATCTGAACTGAACTTACCTACTCTTCATTAGCTTACAGCAGGTGATGGCCATGTTCAGTTGAGTTCATGGGAAAAGTCACTGTCTCCCAAAAAGAACTGTACTGTTGTAGATAAGTGGTCACCCACAGAAAACCAGTCTAAATGTACTCAGCTCAGTAGTCACTGGCCACATCATTACCTCCTACCTCCCAGGTCCTCAGTTACTGGATATTATTTTCATTCCAGTTATTCACCCAGTCTTGATTCTGTTCCTTTAATGAACCAAATCTTGTTC
Source organism: Phyllotis vaccarum (assembly GCA_033318265.1). Lineage (NCBI taxonomy): Eukaryota > Metazoa > Chordata > Mammalia > Rodentia > Cricetidae > Phyllotis > Phyllotis vaccarum. The sequence continues at coordinate 52,181,793 of JARWLC010000019.1, read as the reverse complement.
TTCATAGAAATTTCAATTGCTCTAAAATGTAAAATAACATGTTCTTCTCTTGTCTTTCAGGCCGTTGATTTATTCTCATGGTTCAGATAGAAGCCTAATTCAATATAATTCAATTTGCTTTTATAAATAAGGACTCTCTGAGCTCCCTCTTTCTAAAATAATCTTCTTTTATATTTATCTATATTTGAAATTTTTGTAGTTTTATTTTGCACTGTCTCTTTACCATCCATCACAGAGAAGAATCAAGTAGAATGTAACTTCAACAAGACAATTGTCCTTTTAAACATTTAATATCGAATGCACTGCCTAGGACATAACTGACTAGTGTGTGTGTGTGTGTATGTGTGTATGTGTGTGTGTGTGTGTGTGTGTGTGTGTGTGTGTGTGAAGGCACACATGTGTCTATAGGTGTGCATGTGTGTGGAGGTCAGAGATAAACCTTAAGGATTATTACTCAGACATTATCATCTTATTTTGGGACAGAGTTTCTCATTGTTGCAGAGTTTGATTAGGCTGGGCTAGCTGCCCAGCAAGCCACATGGGTCCTCCTATCTCTGTTTCTTCAACAATAGTATTACAAAACACATACCACCATATCTACCTTTTATGTGTTTGTTGGAAATCATAAACATTTTACAAACTTAATCAGCTCCACACCCCAAGCATAACCACTTAAAAAATTGTGTGTGTGCCCATGCAACAACATGTTTGTGGAGGGCATAGAGCAAACTTAGAAGTTATTTATACAGTCTCTCATTCATAGAGTGTCTAACAATTAGTCTATGCTGGCTGTACAAGAAACCTCAATTCTCTGTTTCTCACCACCTCTCCAGGGCTGGGATTACAAGTGCCACATTACCAATCTGGCTTTTTATATGAGATATACAGAATGAATTTACATCATGTTTCCAAGACAAGCACTTTACCATATAAGCCATTACCCTACTACACCAGTGATTATGTCTTGAATGAATGCAAACGTTAAACTCTCTGAAAATCAACCCAAGCTATCTATAAAATTGCATGTATTGAAAGAAGCAATTAGATACAATTTAGCATATCACCTGGAGGCATCTCTTGAACCAGATAAGTTTTAAATTGATGAATATCCCATATGCTGACTTCATGTAACATATGAAAGATATTAAGTAGCAGCAAACTATGCTAAGAGCTATATGATTAAGATAATCTATTATTTGTTAAAAAAGACAATGGAATTATCATATTTTAAAAAAGATTTAAAAAATTTTTTTGCATTGATTTTTCTCTTTTAGATTTTTATAAAATATGATGAGATAGCCAATAATCACTATCAAATAAATTTATATTCTTTTTTTTTGCTCAGGTCTTTTTCAGGCTCATCCTGTGTTTTCAATAAAAATGAATGGTTTGCTTTAAAGATTTTGCTTTACACACGTTTTTTATATAACACCCAAAAGCTCTTCCAAAATATTTAATTTATTAAAATAACACTTTTTAGTTCTTTACTTTAATCACATAAAATACAGCTGGAATCTTACCTGTTTTCATTAGGAAGTTTAGCAAGACTCTCTTCTATGAGACTTTTAGTTATTCAGGTCAAGAAATGGAGACGTACTCCATTTGAATGGAGACTCCATATGAATGGTAAGCTGACTGTCATATTCTTGGCTGAATGATATTTTCTAATATCCTAGTTCTGCTATTGTATACATAAGCCTGCTACACTGTGTAAGCCAAGGCATGAACTGGGCAAATTATCTTGGTTCCCAAGGTCAAGTTCAAGCTTGATCTGATCTTCAAATCCTGTATGTTTCCATAGCTTGCTTTCCACCTTTCTGATCCTGCCCTGTTATAAAATAAACAGTTCAAAATGGAAAATGATGTCTAACAACATTTATTTAAGTGAGTTCTGTGAGATGCTTCTGGACACCTTCATAGTTAATATACTTTTAATAATTCTAATTCTCAAGCAATGGCAGGGAACATTGAATTATGCATATAAAGATATTTATTTGTGCTACAATTATATATATGTATATATATATATATATATATATATATAGACATACTGAGTACTCTAATTAAACTCTTCAAGAGGAGTAAACTCATAAAAGTTTGGGACAAACAAATCTTAAGTTTAACTAAATTTAATTAGTATATTAAAAATAGTTTGGACTTGTTTGGAATGGTTATGCCATGTTGAGCTGACCCACTTTGGGAATTCTTGCTCTGTTGGGGGAGAGCATGGGTGGATAGGCAGAGGCAAGGCTGTAGGCTGACTGGGAAGGACTGGGGGGAGGAGAGGGAGAGGAGAGGGAGGGGGAGCAAGGGGGATCCATAGATAAAAATGATGTTTTTTAATAAAAATCTAAATAAATAAAACAATGAATTTTTTAAAAAAGTTTTTGATTTGAAGACTAGCATGATTGTATAATTACGTATAAATTGTAATATATAATTTAAATATATTTTAAAATTACATACTCTTTTATATATAATTATATATTATGCACACACATACATATATGGGGGGCAGTTTCTCTATGTAATCCTGGCTGTCCTGTAAAGTAGGCTGACCTCAACCTCAAAGATCAGCCTGATTCTGCTGGGATTAAAGGCCTAAGCCACAATAACCTGGCTGAAAATACAATTTTAACTGAAATATTATTACAATATTTTCTCCTTTCTCTTCCTCCTTCTAGCCCCTCCCAGCTACCCTTTCTCTGCCCCCTCCCAGACTCACCCTGCTTGCAAGCTGTTAGTCTCCTTTCAAGAAATATTTTACATGCCTATGTGTGTGTGTGTGCACAAAGATAGATAAATACAAATTATTTCTTTGTTGTCTGTGTGTATGTGGTTTCTGGGCTGATCATTCTAATTTGACTCAGTGATCACACATTATTGGCTTTTTCAAGCAGTCATTCTAGTTCTTTGTTTAGGAATGAGACTCTATGGAAACTTCCCCTTTTCACTTTAACATTGACAATGATATCATCATTCTTTTGGTTTTTTTTTTTATACAAACATGTCTGGAAAAGACTGTTTTAGAGCAGATTTCTTGAAACTTTGGTTTTTACAGTCTTTTTGTCCCATCTTCCATGATGTTTTTAAGCCACAGATGCAGGAGCTGTGATGTAGACGTACCCATTGGAGCTGGGTACTTCTAAGTTGAACTGTGTAAATAATTTATGATCACAGATAATAAAATGTACAGTTTCTACATATGACATTTGCTGGTAGCACTAACAAAATTTAGCAGATGAGAGAGGAATGGACATCTTTAATAATATTTGACTAACCTCAAAATTAAAGTGAATATATATTAGACTAACTTTATCCTGTATTTTAAAGTATATTTAAGCATTTGATTATATAACTACATCTTTTGCTTGCTACATCTTTTCAATAAAGTAGAAATAACAGTTATAGTGGGAACCCAGAGGCTACAAGAATCTCTTTCTGTTACAGGTTGGCAGAAATATGGCTGGAGTTCATTACTGAGTGTGAGAATTTTTGTCAGCCTCTCTTCACTAAACTTTCTGCCACAGGATGTGCTGTAAATGCTGTGAAGCACCTTATTTTCCTAGCCAGGGTGAGAACTGATATTGTCACAGAGAAGTGCAAGAAAAAACAATGAGAAAGAGTTACCTTTAAAGGCAGAGCCTGTCTTCCAGTCTGGTACTCTATTTGGGAAAGTGTCTAAAGAAAATGATGACTGTTTCTTGTTCATTCACATTTGAAGAAGCAACTGCACCAGAGCCTTTATCCATGTGTGTCAGAAAAGATCCCGAGCGAGAAAAGGGCTCCTGACATGTGAACTGTAAACCATGTGCTTCCTCCAGTATTATTACATATTTGTGTATTTATATTTAAGAAAAGTCTCAAGTCGGTCACTAGGGATGAACTAGGAATATAAACTGGTAGCTTTCTAAGGATATTTGGTGCCCATTATTTTTCACCATTTTCTTCCCATAAGAAAAACAAATGCAAACCATTCTGCAACATCAGAACAAACATGTACTTTCTGAGACCCTGAAGCAATAAATGAGCTGACAATGTTCTCTTTAGAAACAGTCCCTCCAGGAATTTGAAAACAGGCTAAGTGGATACTTTGGTCTTGTGTTTGTTTGTTTGCTTGTGTTTATTTTTAATAGTGAGCTGCAGAAATCAAGCATTCCATCAAACTAAACCAAGTCGGGCTGCTTTCTATTGCTTCCTTGTTGGAAGATCAGAGCAAGCACACCGTTAATATGTTCTCTCTCAGTAGTACAATGTTTTATTTGACGTGGAGACACCCAGTGATAGATCTGTCGGAATGTGGCATTCTCTGGGTCATCAAACGCGGGTCTTCAAATTTGTTCAGATGTCAGATTTTTGTTGATATTTCTCCTGTAATGTTTTGCTTTCCTTGCTACTGTGGAAGGAAACAGCTGGGCAATGTTGGCTTTATCCAAGTGTGTCAGGCTGACCATTGAATCACCAAGACCTGTAAATGTTTGTTTCTGAATTTCAGATGGTCTCATGGAATTTTTTCCTGTATCTAGGGTACAGGATCTTTACATCTTCTTTTAAACTCAGCACAAAGGAGTTTGTGTGATGAACAGTATGAAACAAGATGTGGTCCCTTGTTTTGGAATTTCTCCGTTCCTTTCTTCTCTCTCTCTTTTTTAATATAGTGTAGAAGAGTATGCAGCGATGACATAAAAATCCTGGAAATCCAAAATAAAGTTTTTTTTGATACAAGATTGGGTTAATTCCTTCGGAAGCTTGTTCTGATTACAGGAAATGAATTTAAGTTAGGGTTTAGCTTTACTATTGTCTTCTCTACATATATTAAGAAGCAAATCTCTTCTTTCATGAGAAGTCTATAAAGAGAAACTGGTGCCCACCCCTCCATGCCATCAAAATAATATCCCTTCTTCCATTTCTATAATTTCCAAGTAATGATAAGGAGAGTATATATGGTGAACCAATTGATAGAAAACCCTGTCCCTCTAAAGAGAGGCTTGCCTAAGATCTCAAAGATCACTCATACAGAAGGGCATCTTGCTTTTCATGAGCATAGGTGCTTGTACATCCTCTGCTGTGTCTAGAGGACTTTGTGAATGACTTTCCCCATGTTGTTGTGAATCATACAACCTGTTCTCACTCACATCTTCAGTCAGAGTGGCAGGCATTTCAACACCATTCCGTAAATTACAGAAAATGAACAAAGAGGAAAAACAGAGACACTGGGTGACACTGTCAGAACTCCCTAGGCATGTTCTAGAATTCCAGCATTAACTGTATAATAGGGAGATTATCAGTTTAAAACCAAAATAAATAAATTAAATTAGATTAAATTATAAGATAAAATAAAAACCCTCAAGATCTTATGAAGAAAAACAAAGCACCACAATTAATGTAAATGAAAATAATTTACTAGATAATCTAAAAGCATTAAGCAATTCCTCATAACACACATAACACATAGGAGAGCCAAGGTGAGACAGTTGTAGTGAGTCAAGCTCAGTGGCTTTCATTAGTTGTTACCCAAACTAAATATTTTTAGTGGCGTTTTCAAAACAGGGTTTCTTTTGTTCAGTAGTAGAAATGCTGTACAGGAAGAACCACTTAAAGCAAATGTGAATAAACAGAACCATCATATAGATGATATTCATAATGAAGTCACAGATTACTATACCAATTCTAGGACTTTATAACTCAGCCTTCATTGAAGAAAAAACATGTAAATATAAATAAGTACTCTCCTGGTCAAGTCCTTCACACTCAGAACAAGAAACCTTGATATTGTAGAGACTTTGAACTTGATATCCTTAAATCTGTTCCATTTTTTTCTTTATTGAAAATTGTTTTTTTGCTCATATAATATATCTTGACTATGGTATGGATTCTGTTCGTGAGGCTTGTTTGAGTTCCCAAATTTTTCATTTCCCTTAATTTGGCTCTTCTTTATTGATTGTATTTTCACTTTAAGGCCCTGAACTGTTTTAGTCATTCCCTTCTACTACTTGTTGTTTTGTAAGTTTTTAAAAGGGGATTTCTTCATTTCCTTCCTAAGGACCTCTATCATATTCACAAAGGCCATTTTAAGGCCCTTGGCTATATGTGTGTTAGCTAAGTTGCGATTCTCAGACCTCTGTAGGGTTGCTGGGCTCTAATGGAGACATTTTCCTGGCTGTTTTTGATTTTTTTTTTTTTTTAATGCTTGTGTCTAGGCATCTGGGTTTGGGATATTGTAACTCGAGATGCTGATATCTAGTCTTGTATTTGTTGGGTAGGTGTTTTCTTTATTGGCTTCTGTTTGCCATCCCTTGTTCTTGGAGATGTGGTAACTGTGTTGTCTGTTGGGGAATTCTTCTTGAATACTATCAGGTCTGGCCCCTCTGGGCTCTGAGTAAAATGTGTTGAGAACTGATGCTTTGAACGTGGACAAGTGAGGGAGGCAGGGGATCCACAGGAATAAGGAAAGCATGGTGTCACACCAGGATCTGCCTGGTCTACTGGGATTGGGACAGAGTTAGGAAAATCCACAACTGGTAGAATTGCGGGTAAAACAAAGAGACTGAATTTAGAGGAGAGACAGAATACTAAAGATCTAAAAGTTGTCTATTTGCTTCCCTGGCCTACTTGTTTCTCTGGCAGGCTTGCTGGTGGGGTCCTAGGAAATCCTTCCTGGAGGAAGGGATAAGATAACAGCATGAGTGGCCCGGGAAAGGAGTTTGGAGGAGAATATTTCTATAATTTACTGGAGATGGAGGCAGGAAGGTGGAGAAAGCTGCAGCAGGTAATCTATAAAGTCATCTTGGCTGAATCTCTTTCCTTGCATATCTGTCAAAAGTCCCACTACTGTGGAATTAATCTGGATATTAATAATTTGTGTCTAGATCAGCAATCTTCCTTGCAGAAAACACTGAACAAATATTAATTGAGTATACAAATAACTCTCAAACGTGCATCTCTCAATGAACTATATCTCCTGAGCATCACAGCCATATAACTACTTACTGCAGACCTGCAGAAGGTTTAAAGATAAACCCTAAGTGGCACAGAATCTTCAGTTTTCTACACATTTCCAGTACCTCCTACTTGTCTATTTGAAGAAGAAACCTTCTATTTTACTAATTTGGCAACCTAAAATTGAGTGTTCACTTTTATCATTTCCTTTGGCAATCTACAGCTGCTACAACCAAACTGCCAATTGTTTCAAGGGAGTTTAGTACCTGTCTGTTTTATGTGCTGCTTTCAATGTTTCAAAACTTAACAATGGAATGATAGTGAATCACCGAGTTTGTGTGATCATGGGATCATAGGGATCATGGGGCTCATGTGCCTTTTTGAGCTTCTTATGAGGTCACTGCATACCCTAATGTCACTGAAGAGAGTAGTGTCTTAACTGCTGGCCACATAAAAACGGAGCTCATCACTCATGTGAATTCATGGGTCATCTGTACCACATGCAAGTGGGATGGCTACGGAGTGTAGCTGCCTTTAAGTTATTTCTAGGTGGAGAAGGGATTTTGAGTAGTATGGCTGCCTATAAGTTGTTTTTGGGTGAGGTTTATAAGTGATATAGCTGCCAGTAAGTTGTTTCTGAGGGGGTGGGGTATAAGTGATGCAGCTGCTTGTAAGTTGCTTCTGGCTGTGGGGTAGGGGTTCTAAGTGGTGTAGCTGCTTTTGAGTTACTCTGGCTTCTGTAAGTGACTTAATAAACTCATTTGTTCAACCACATGGACTTAGATGATTAATTGCCTCCCCTCTAGATTTACTAGGGATAGACATTTTTTCAAGTCTTCCCCAGGAAAAGGCATATAACTAAATCATGACAGAAGTTTGTGGAGAATAGGTTACCTGTTACTTCATAGTATATGCAAATTTAAAAACAGCATAAAAAGCAAGGATCCTATCATCACCTTCATGAATACACTAAAAATGACCTAAAGTCTTCCTATATACTATCTTCCAGTATTATATATATATAATATATATAAAAATATATATTTAATTATATATTATATATAATTATAATATATCAATATATATTATAATATCCTATATATTGTTTTCCAGTAGTACTAGGCACTGGGAAATAAACCTTTGTCACCTGGACTTGAGGAGACCTTTAAGATCCAAACTACAGCAGACTCTTGGTTTGGGGATGGGTTATTACATCACCTAGGCAGTCATGTTTAGGCAAGAATAGAGGAGCAAAGGTCTAATTTGATTCTTCAATAAAATGCCAGAATTGTCAATCAGACAAGAAGAATAAAGTCCTATTCTATCAATATTGTAATCATATTAATACAATTAGCAATACAATATGCATTGGGTGCCAGAGGACTTTGGGAGTAGTAGATAGAATACTCAGAGTAAAAGAGCCAATAACAAGTGTTTCTTGACTGAAAGTCTCCAAACTTAAGCTAGCTATAACATTTGCAACATTTCTGTGAAGTAGATGTGAAGAAAATGAAATACCAATATGGATAAGTTTCTAAAAATCATGAGCTTGTAAAGAAAAGAACTGAGATCCAAATTTTAAGTGTAGCTCAGGTTATAATAATGTCTGCAGTAGAACTGTCTTTTAAAAAATATATTTCCAGTTTCACAGTTTTGTATATATTTGTAAATTTGATTTTAAAACACAGGGTGTTTCAAATACTATTTATTAATTATTCTTAAAACAGTGAAAAAGATAAACACTAAAAGATAAATATTTTGAAATATGATGTCATTTATACATGGAAGCTTGAACAGCTAAACCTACTAAAGCAGAACAAGGTGTTGGTTGCTAGGGAATAAGTGAAGGGAGAGGAAAGGTTAGCTGACTTATAGAAATGTTCTAACATGAATGTGTTTTACTGATCTAGCATGCAGATTGCTGACCACAATTAATGATACCACATTGGTTATGCAAATTTGATAAGGAGTTTGTGTCCTTAGAGTACACATACTCATGCATATGTCTGCACACTTATACACCACACAGATAAGTGTACATATGGATGGTCAGGAATATGCTAATTCATTGGACTATGGGAAACTACACAGTAAAGCCCAATATCAAATCATCACATTATAACATTTTTTATAAATTATACACTTACATTTTTATACTTAAGGAACAAACACCTAGACATGCTGTGTGTGTGAATAAATTGCATGTTATTTACCAGAAAACACTTTATCCAGTATGTAACATTTATTATTTACTAATAACTTTTGCACTAATGGCATCACGTCATACTGATAGCGACACATTCTTAACCTTTAATGTTTATTTAGACATTTTGTATTCTTTAAATTTTGAGATGAAAAAATAATCTAGAAGAGATATAATTGTCATTGATGTTAGCCAGGGATTCATGCATGTTAAGCTTGACATCTAAGCTAACACTAAGCCATAACCATCTTTGTTTATGAAATATTTAATATTCCTGTGTTAGCTCCAACTCTGGGTGCTGTGGTTCTAGTAATGAGCTGCATTGAGCTCAGGTTCTAGTAATGAGCTGCATTGAGCTCAGGCCTTTAGAGAGAATTCAGTTTATTGGGAGACAAGTGGGAATATGGTCTGCACACAATCAAGGAAGACTGTCCTCTGGGAGTGGGTGAGGAGAAGGTAGATAGGCTAGGGTGGAAATCTGATAGTTAACAAAGTACAGAAATAGGTCGAGATAATAAGACTCACTGGAAGAGCTTGGTCTCCAACTTCGCATTTCTAAGATTGGTTGGGGTGCTTGTTTTGCTCCACCCTTACTTAAGTCAGTTGGTTGGGAGGCATTCCTGAGGGGGGGGTGACTGAAAATGTTTGCATCCATTTATTGTTCTTATGTTCTAGAACATAACTACAATGACTTTTGTAACCTGGAATCAATTTAATCAATCTGTTTAAGGCTATAGAAAATTATTCTATGATGTTTTTTTTAACATATAAATTTTATTGCTGCACATCAAAGTGATAAATGGTTAAAAGTTTTACTCTTAAGTGGTTTTGTTTTTTTCCCATATAGTTTCATAAAACTTTTTAATATTAAAACTTTGTGAGAAATATAGAAAGGATTAGTATGCGGCTAATGTGTGTAAATTTGTGTTTATATGTAGCTGAAATAAAGTCCTAATCCAAAAATATAAATTGGAGATTTCTCTGCTAGTTGGAGGGTTGACTAAAGCAAGTTTTCCTCTTTCGCAGAGAGAGTTTTGTCTTGTTCCAGGTATGACTTGGATGTGAAAAGCATTTTCATAGATAATGCAGAAAGTGGGCTTAGGTCTGCCTGTGGAACCCTGGTTCCTTAGATGAAAAAGATGAGTCCCTTTTCTCTGAGTGACAATGTATAATTTCACAAAGGTCACTGCAATTCTTGTGTACCTCCTGGAGGAAATTCTTGACATCAGCCTGAAGGTATTCTTAGAGATTCACTATAAAAACATCCATTTCCTTTCACTATGTTTAATTCCCCGCTCTGACATTGGCTAGTTAAGTGACCTTGGGCAAATTGCTTTCTCTCACAAAACTTCTGATTCTCCCTGACTAATTCTCCCTTTTCATTGCTCAAACAGGCCTTGAAATCTCATCTTCCACAGGCAGCAATTCCAATAAATTAGATAATAATTGACTAATTCCAATATGGTGCATCTATTGTGCCTTCTTCCTATTCCTACTAACTGAATATATTTGTCCCCCACTGTCCATGACTACTAAGCTAGTAAATATCACATATAGACACACCTAATGAAGGACAAGTTTAACCTTTTAGTATCATTATTCATTTAAAACATAACATCATTGCCCCATGGGCCTACAGAATTTTACCTGTTACAAGGTTCATTTGAACATTCCTTATACCTAAGAGAGGTCCACAAGGCAAAAGAAAAACTGAGCCTCTCAACTAGAAGTTTTATATAGCATGGAGCTTAGAAAAGATTCACATAAAACAATTTTGGAGATAGTTCCGCTGAAGTGTGATTGCCAGGCTAAGAGTGTGATCTAATGACAAAAGGGGAGGGTCTCGGCAAGTCCTCTTTCTTCATAGTCCTTTTACCTGCCAATTATAGTGGAGAAATCTCTATTGATTGATTGATTGATTGATTTTATGTGTGTCACAGAGGTGAAAGATAGGAACTCAGAGACATCCAAGGTGCTATATTTGAGGAGTGTGTTTTAAGGCCTTTTATATAGATCTGTTTCATGTTATATTCCAAAATAATTAAGTCAGATTTGCATGTTTCAACATCTTTGAAGCTCTCTTTTCCCCCTAGTTTCTAATTCTGCTCCATAAAACTGAGCACTCTTACAGGTAAACCAATGATCTCCAGGCATTGTAAATAATAGTCAGTTCTGTGGTCAGAAGCAGTATGTGATCAGTTTCCAATAGAAGGGCTGAATACTTGTCATGATCATCGTATCAACACCAGGGAAGGCATTGTTTCCTGAGTCTTGGAAAACTCAGCACCCTGGGGACTAAATAAAGCGCTTGAACTAGTGTGAGTTGGGGATAATTGAAGTTTGGCGCCTGGCAGGTACCTGGATCCTTCACTTGTCAAATAATGTCAGTGAGGGTATACATGTGGAAAGGTGCTGGGAAATATTGTTTCTATTGCTGCCTCTGTGCTATGAATATATAATCTCCCTCCCACTCAAGAGCATTGTAAGAATTAATGAGAACAAAATTCTTTTGTGAACTGGTGAGACATCCTGAGCTTTGTCTATGCCAGAGAAATGGGCTGACACTAAATAAACCAAAGGCCCTGCAAACAGAGCAACCTGGGTATTAACACATGTAACACAGTGCATCAATATTATGAGTGACTAAATTAACCATCACCTGAATGCAACAATAGCTAAACCAGGCAGAGCAGAAAATTGCACACAGCCTCTGAGTATGGGTTAGCAACGAAGATCACAGCACTTCAGTGTAAGCTAGGCAGAGGCGGAACTAAATTGAGACTGTTTGGTTCACAGGAGTTCTTGGCTCTCTTCCAGGGAGAGCTTCTCCTGCAATTAAGCATCAAGAGGGCATTAACATTCTCCCTTTATGTGTTCAGTGCTATGGTGTTTAATAATCCGTTTTGGAGACATATAGCATGAGGAAGAACATCCTCACATATGGACAGACGTCACACAAAAACCAAACCCTGTTTTATTTTTCTTTTTACGTTAAAAATCTCCAGCTACTAGATGTTCTGCGGTGGGGGAGGGGCAGAACACATATATAGCAATAGACTCACTGCTTCTGGTGGTGTCCCAATAGCATTAACAAGGATTATTGTGTGAGTGTAGGATAATACCACACATTGTTAAACGAAGCATTCATTAGAAGGAAAAAAAAAAAAAAGTGTGAGAACCAAACAGAGCACACTGTAATCTGGAGCACTCCTTCCCACTCCAAGGGCTGTCCTAATAATCACGCCTCCCCTGAGGAATTGTCTTTTAGTTTATTGTTATAATAAAAGCACTCCTGAGTCACTGAGGGAATCAAGTCTCACCATGTGGCCTTTCCTGCTCTCTAGTCACTATGTTGTGCCCAGAGACTCCTGGGATTTTCACTTTCCTTGGCTTCTTCTCTGTTTCTGCTGTTACACGAGCCTAGTGAACACTGGTTACTGTTATGGCTTCAGCCAAAATAATTAGGAATAACGCTGTTTCAGAAGCAAAACGAGGAGTTGGTGTAACTGCCAGTTTTCTGCCAGGTTAATGACATAAACAACCTGCTTAAAACGTGGCAGGTCTTTTACTCCCTTTAGGAACAAGAACAGTAATAAAAACCCAGTTGTACTGTTATTGTTATTTGTAAGAAGGAACTTTGAGAAAGAAACATGGAGAAAGTAGGAGGCTACATGCATAATCTGGCCATATTTGAAACTTAAGGGCTAGCATCCTAAATTACATCTTCTTTACAAATTTTTCTTTTCGGGTATTGCAATGGCAGGTTGGCCTAATGGACACTCTGTGTTCCTATGCTGACAGAGGGGATAACAGAGGCGCAATTTCTGCCACAGAGACAGACAATAAAGTCCTTCCTATTTACCTGCTAGTTCATGACAAAACCCAAGAATGACTTTCCTCCTACTTATCCAGACTTCCTGTCTGAATGAAGAGGGCTTCAATAGGCTCATAGGAAATGGCACTATTGGGAAATATGGCCTTGTCAGAAGAAGTGCATTATTGGGGGTGGGCTTTGAGGTTTCAGAAGCTCAAACACGGCACACAGTGTTCCTCTTCCTGTTGCCTGTGGATGCAGATGTAGGACTCTCAGCTACTCTCCAGCACCACGTCTGCCTCCATGCCACTATGCTCCCTGCCATGATAACAATGGTCTAAACTTCTGAACTGCAAGCCAGACCCTGTTAAATGTCTCCCATTATAAGAGATGTTGTAATCATTACAGCAGAAGAAAGCTTCCTATGGTGGCTCCCTAACGTCATTCTTTGTCATCCTGGCTGTCTCTCCACCAAGATGTTGGGATTAAATTATCTGCAATGTGACAAATGCTGTCGTCTCCTCACCTTACAGTTTCCCATGTTCCCTTTTCCTTTTCTTACACAAGTCAACTCTCTTTACTTGCATCAGCACACGTAGCAAGGCCCCATTGTTATTTTTGTGGTTTTCCTGTGGTTGGCAAGTGTCTTAAGTACGTGTTTCAGTTTTCTGGTCCTGCACCTCAAACACAGTCTGATATGCATTAAATATAATGTGACCCATGGTTTAGGCTTTCAGGATTTCACAGTTTTCACCATAAAAGCAGATGGTTAGGCACCATGCCCACATCCTCTAATCACCAGTCTTCCATTCTGTAATTAAACAATAACCTTTTCTGTCTACTTAGAACTGCAGGCTTATTTATATCTATGTTGTTATTATCAGTGATGTTTCAACGTCCATGGTGTGCCAACTTTTCTGTGAAGGACACTATCACTTTTAAATTCGTGTCACGCATTAGTGCACTGGGAAAGCTGCTGTGTTCTTTCTCTCTTCTATTACAAACATATGCTTTGCTTTTAGTGTGTTTCAGATTTAAACAAAATCGTACTGTATATGATTGGTGTAGCCTGGAAAAGTGTTCTGCTCTGTGAAGTTATTCAGATATCCACGTTACTTCTACTTGATTCTGTTGCTTTGGAGACATAGTTACAGATGATTGATGTGGGAATGAGTTTATGTATGCTGTGAATCTCAATCTTTAAATAAAGGAGCTGTTTTGGGCCATGACAGGCACCATAGAAGAAGTAGGAAGAGGAATCAGAATAGTCAGGAAAGGAAGGGTGGAATCAGAGGCAGATCGAGCTGAAGCCCACAGGAGCAACATGTAGGAGCACAGGTGAGCCACGGGCCACGTGGCAGACAGATTAATAGAAATGGGTTGATTTAAGATGTAAGAGCTAGCTAGCAATGTGCCTGAGCCATAGGCCAAACAGCATGAAGTTAATATAAGCATCTGAGTCATTTCTGGGGGCCTGAGCAGCAGCGGCATCGGGGTGTTTGTCTAAGCAGTCTGGTGTGGCAGGTCTGTGGGTCCAGGTCCCAGAACGCCCGGGACTTACCCCACTACTACAGATGATTGTCAGTAGAATTGACAGCCTACAAGAAAAGGCAGGAAAAAAGGCAGGAGGTAGTATATTTTAAAAATCATTTAAAACATTTATCAGCATATAAGTATTCTATACAATGATGTAGATGTATTTTTACCATATTTTTCATATCCATCCCCAATGATTCTTTCTTGTCCCTTTTCTCACCTAAGTAGTTCCATTTACCTTCATGCCATATATGTAAACATGTTTGATTCTGTAAAGTGAATAATACTACACAAGTAAATGCATATATCTCTACTGTATGTTGAATTGAGTTATTTCAGGTGTATTATGAAGAGTGGACTACATTGATCATATGGTACTTCCGTTGTCAAAGTTTTGACAATTGTCCATACTGATTTCCACAGAGGCTGGATGATTACAGTCCCATCATGAATGATACGGTTCTCTATGCCCCACCTTTAACACCATTTTATTATATGATAACCATTTTGATTGGGGTGAGACAGAATCTCATTATAGCTTTTATCAAGCATGCTGTGATGAATAAAGATCTATAGAACATTTTTCATATATTTACTGGTCATTATCAATTTTTATTTGAGAAATATCTAGTTTATGTGTCTACTTATAGAATGGATTCAACAATTTTTATAGGAGCAACATACTATCCTTTCAACCCACAATCCAGTGAGGAGATCGGAAGATCCAAAGAAGGTTAAACAATGCACGATCAAGATGAGTGTCCTTGTGGGTAGCTAATAACATCATTACCGAATAAGAATTGATTTTACATGACAGGTAACAATTTAATTGAATTTCTAAGAAATTAAGTCTAAAAGGGTATCATTTTAAGAGACAAGCAGTGTTTGAGGAACCACTATTTTGTCATGTTCATGTGTAAAAGTTTGACAGATTGGATTCTGACAGAATTCTGAGTACATGGCCTGTGGCAGGCTGCTAACCCTTATGTAATTACGTTATCTAATTAAAAAATTGTTAAAATAATAGATCTACTTCTCAGACTGAGTTTAAACTACTTAATTTAGATAATAATTGAAAAGACAACTTGTGCACTTTAAATATAATTCATGTTTACCATATTTTTTTCTGTTTCTATTCCTATAGGTGATCTTTTTTTTCTTCCTGTGATTATCAATATGACTAAATGTTTACTAAAATATATGCTATGAACATCAAACAGTTATGGTCATTTGTATTTTTATGACCTATGTTCAAACAACATAGGTATACCTCTAACCTCATTTTTAAATTCTTAATTATTATTTATTGATACTTTTAGTGTATCTCACTGTTGACACTTTACATATTTCATTTATTATATGACCTTTGGATTTTCCAGCAGGTAACTAAATTCATGAAGATTACTAAGAACTCTGTCTTGAGTAGAATATCTCCACCCAATCCCTTCAGGGTTCAGAGAATCTGCAGCGGAGGAGGCAGAAAGAGTGTAAGAGCCAGAAGGAATAGAGGCCACCAAGGAAATAAGACGTTCTAAAGAAAACAGGGCTGACACGCAGAACTGCGGCAGCATGCACAGGGCCTGCACAGGTCTGAGTCAGCTGGAATCCTGGCACTGAAAGGGCACTGAACTCAACCCCATCCCTACCCCAGAAGCTATCTCTGATTGATAACTGCTTGCAAAGGAAAAGATAGTTTCTACAACAGACTGTCACTAGATGTACATGCCACACTTAAGGGCAAACCCCATGCCAGGGCAGAATGAACTCAATGGCGGTTTTGAATGCTCTTGGTCTTACAATGCTTTTCGCTTATTCATTTGTTCTTTCCTTTGTTCTTTCTTTCTTCTCTCTTTCTCTCTCCCTCCCTCCCTCTCACCCTCCTCCCATCTTTTCATTCCTTCATTTTTTTTTCTTCCTTTCTTGTTTCTGTTTTCCAGAGGCCTATATTATGTTTATATTATGGTATCTGATGGGCCTTTTCTTTAAAATAGAATTGCTATTTGTGTGTGTGTCTGTGTGGTATGTGTGTGTATGTGTGTATGGTGTGCATGTGTGTATGTGTGGTGTGCATGTGTGCATGCGCACACTTGTGTGTATGTGTGTGTGCATCTGTGTGTATGTATATATGTGTGTGTGTTTCTTGTGATTTTTCTTTGACTATTTTTTCTTGTTTATTTTGTCCTATTCCAGTTTGTCTGTTTTTATTTTATCTTATCATGTTTCCTTATTCTTTAGATGCTTGTTCTAAGGAGAGAGAGAGAGAGAGAGAGAGAGAGAGAGAGAGAGAGAGAGAGAGAGAGAGAGTAGATGTGGATTAAAGTGGCTGGTTAGTCAGGAAGGATCTGAAAGAAAAGACACCAAAATCAGAATATATTGTATGAAAAAATATTTTTCAATAAAAAACAAACACGAACTGTATGTGGAATGAAGTAGGTGATAAAATCCAATCAAAGGATATTTTATGTCCTCTAAGGAGAAACATACTTTATACATTGTTCCCAAACTGTTTTTCTTTTTGCAATGATCTTTTACACTTATTTTCTGTATTTTTGGAAATTGGAAAATAGGTATCTTTAAGGTAGTAAATACTGAAGTTTGCTAAATTCATATCTAGAGATATATTTATACAAATATTAAGGTAGGCTTAAATTATTAATTATAACAGACATTCTCACTTAACAGTTAAGAATGAATATATATTGAGCGGAAGGAAACTTTCATCTTGCTCTTTAAGAACAGTAAGGTAGAGCACACAATTCTGAGAGTCCACTGTGAGAATAAGGATGGTGGGGTCGTGCTCTGATCCACAAGCTTCTGGTAGGTATCAGACAGACTGTGACTTGCAATAAGAAGTCATTTTCTCTGAGAGTACCTGAGAAATATTTCTTTCTCTTTTTATTGGCTTTTTGAATTGCATATTCTGTTTTCTGCTCAGTAATAATTCAGAATTCAAAATGAAAATTCATAATGAATTATATGCACCTATATCAAATAAAATCTTACATTCCACCATGTGAGTCTAATTTGTTCTTCCTTCCTTCCTTCCTTCCTTCCTTCCTTCCTTCCTTCCTCCCTCCCTCCCTCCCTCCCTCCCTCCCTCCCTCCCTTCCTTCCTTCCTCCCTCCCTCCCTCCCTCCCTCCCTCCCTCCCTCCCTCCCTCCCTCCCTCCCTTCCTTCCTTCCTTCCTTCCTTCCTCTCTTTCTTTCTTTCTCGTGGTTTACCATACTTATTTAAGCATCTGGAACATTGAGGAAAATCTTTTACTTTAAAGTCAGCTAACTAAAAGCTTTATTTTCATCTTCAAACTTAGTTTCTCTTTGACCTGTAATATAACATCTTTACAGTTTTCAGAGCTTGGAACATAGATTTCTTTGAGGAACCTTTATCCTACCAAATACAAGAATCACAAAAAACATTAGAAATTGAACCTCTTTTACCTGCAGTATAACAAGGTAAAAGCCAAGCAAATAAAATAATTAGTTTGGGGATCTGGACTTGACCTAATCAGTATTTCTTCTTTAGGGAATGTTCATTTGTGACCTTCCAAAAATGGGTATTTTCAACAAGATAATATTCAAATCAGATTATGAATGTAAATTAAAGGACATTTAATCAGTTGCACATAATTCAATTGTACTCCAATTTTCTTCAGTATTCTGTTAACTTGTTCTTTTGAATTCATAAGAATAAAAATTTTAATAAAAAATAACATAAACCTTATGTCTCACGAATGAATGAGACTCAGGGATAGATCTCTGAAGAAGTTGGAGATACTAGAGGGAATAAACACCACAGTCAGATCTTACCCAGCTGTCTTCCACTTTCCTCAGCCTCGATTCCCTTGGAATGGCCTTCTCTGTGCTTCTATCCCGTCTTAAGTACTCTATTGGTAATTAAGGTGTGGCCCCACCACACCTGCTTGGGAGTTTGGAATTCCTTCTATAATCTGAAGTGACCTTGACTCAGTTGGGATTAAGGGTGTAGGTCACCACTCCCAGGATACTCCCTGTTCTGGGATTAAAGGTTTGAATCACCACTCTCTGATCCTCCTAGACTGACTGTGGTTAGAGCTCTGGGACTTCTGGAGCTTTTACTAACCCCCCACATAGACTGTGGGTAGATTCCCTCTGATATCTCCAAAACTTCTGAAACTTTTATTGAATCCCCACAACCATAGGACAAGGAATCTAAGTTTTAGTGCATTCAAATTTCAAACTGAATTTTTAAAAATTAGTTTAGCCATATTTGTTAGTATGTCTATGTTGAATAGAGTGTGTTACATTTACATATTCTTGATCCTAGAGAGAACATGAGATGGTTATGTGTTTTAGCCTGGCTGATTATTGCTAAACATGGTATGTTCCATACATTTTTGCACAGACACGACTTTGCATTTTTTTTTTATCTTTTATATACCAGCCACAGTTCCCCTCCTTCCCCTCCTCCCACTAACCCCAACCCCACTCCTACTCACTCCTCAGATGGGAGTCAATGAAGTCTGGCATATCAAGTTGAGGCAGGACCAAGTCCTTTCCCACCGTATCAAGGCTGAACAAGGTTTCTCTCTATAGGGAATGGGCTTCAAAAGGCCAGTTCATGCACTAGGGATAAATCCTGGTCCCACTGCCAGAGGCCCCACAAATTTTTCAGGTCAAGCAGCTGTATCCACATTCAGAGGGCCTAGTTCAGTTCCATGCAGGTTTCCCAGCTCAGTCCAGAGTCAGTGAGCTCTCGGGAGCTTGGTTCAGCTGTCTCTATGGGTTTCCCTATCATGATCTTGACCCATTTAGTCTCCTGTTCTTTGACTGGACTGGAAGCCAAGCCCAGTGCTTAGCTGTGGATCTCTGCGTTTGCTTCCACCAGTTGCTGGAAGATGGTTCTATGATGATAGTTAGGGTGATCATCAATTTGAGTACAGGGTGAGGCCAGTTTAGGCACCCTCTCCACTATTGCTTGGGGTTTTAGCTGGAGTCGTCCTTGGGGATTCCAGGTTTTTCCCTAACCCCCAAATGACTCCCTCTGTCAAGATATCTTTTTCTTTGCTTTCCCTCTATCCCTCCCCTATCTCTACCATAACATTGCTTCTTGTTCTCTCCCCACCCCCCTTTACTCTCTCATCCTCTATCCTCCCAATTTACTCAGGATTTTTTGTAATCTATTTCCCCTTCCCAGGGGGATCATGAATGTCTCTCTTAGGGTCCCTTTGTTACCTAGCTTCTCTGGGGTTATGGATTTTAGTTTGGTTATCCTTTGCTTTATGTCTAATATCCTCTTATGAGTGAATACATACTGTGTTTGTCTTTCTGGGTCTTGGTTACCTCACTAAGGTCATTCTAGTTCTATCCATTTGCCTATAAATGTCAAGATTTCTTCTTTTAACTCTTGAGTAACACTCCATCGTGTACCTCATTTCCCCCCCATACTTCTGTTGAGGGGCATCTAGGTTGTTTGCAAGTCCTGGCTATGCAAATAATGCTGCTATTGAACATATCAAACTGAAATTTCTATATGAGACAGTTACAGGCAAAGATTTATCTGCATTTAAGGACAGGTTTGGAAGGAATACATTGTTTTCTGTTACTGTGCGTATATGATATGGGTTTTACTGATCATTACTATTATTACAATTGGCAAGGATAGATTTTTTAAAAATCTTCATAGTGTTACTCTAGTGATCTTAGAAAGTTATGATAGTTATAATGTATGAAACAATAATATATTCTTTTAAAATAATACTTGAATGTATATCTTCAATTTAATTCACATATTTCTTGTATTTCATCAGATTCAATAAAACTGCATCCTATCTGCATCCTGACCACAACAGTATACAACTCAACACCAACAAATACTGAAACAATAGAGCACTTACACATTCATGGCAGCTAAACAGCAATATACTGAATAAAAAATAGATCACTACAATAATAAGAAAGAAACTAAAGACTTTATAGAAATGAATAAAAATGAACATATCCAAATTTTTGGGACCCATTGAAAGTGGTTCTAAGAAATGATCATGAGCATACCCAATCTTATGGGACCCAATGGAGATGATTCTAGGAGGCAAGTTCACAGCACCAAGTGCCTATATAAAAAAGGAATCTTATACTAGTAACTTAACATCACATAGAAAAACTCTAGAACAAATAAAAGAAAGTACATACAACAAAAATAAACTGTGAAGAAATCTATGAAACTGAGTTGATTCTTTGAGAAAACCAGTATAATTGACAAACATTTATCTAAATTAAATAAAGGAAGAGAAAATATTCAAATTAACAGAAATAGAAACTAAAAGTGGGACATAACAACAGACACTTAAAAAAAATCCAGAGAATCATAATGACATACTTCAATACCTGTTCTCCACCAAATTGGAAAAGTTTTTAGAAAATGCAGGTTTTTCCTCAATAGACTCCACTTACCAAAATTAAATCAAGATCAGATAAGTATTTAAACTTATAACTCCTAGTGAAATAGAGGCAGTAATTAAAAATCTACCAATTAATAAAAGCCTAGGTCCTGATAGTTTTAATGTAGAATTCTACCACAGCTTCAAACACAACTTAATATTTCCTCAAATATTTCCACAAAGTATAAACAGAACATTGACCAATTCGCATTAAAAAACCATAGTTATCCTATATCCAAACCACAAAAAGACCAAACAAACAAAAAAATCACAAACTAATTTACATTATGAACATATATTAAGTTTTTTCAATAAAATGCTTGCAAGGTGAACCTGAAAATACATCAATGAGATCATATACTATGATCAAGTAGGCTTCATTTTAAAGATACAGAGATGGTTCCCACATTCAAAAACTGAGAAATGCTATCCACCACATAAACACACAACCCATATGATCATCTCATTAGATGTATCCCCTAATGCCTTTGACAAGAGCCAACACTTCTTCATGATAAAAGTCTTGGAAAGGTTAGGGATGCCAGGGACATACTTCAGCATAATAAAGGTAGTTCACAGAAAGCCCATAGCCAACTTAAATGTAAGGAAACTCAAAGCAATCCCAGTAAAAGTTTGAATATGATAAGACTGTCTACTCTCTCATACCTATCAATATAGTACTTGAAGTCTTAAAAGACAACTGAAGGAGAAAAAGGAGATAAAAGTTGGAAAAATAAAAGTGAAAGTATATTTACTTACAGAGGATATGAGCATATAAATAAATGACCCTAAAATTCCACCAGGAAACTTTTAAAACTAACACACACTTTTATATTATTAGCTCACAAAAATCAGTAGTTTTATTTAAGCGACAACCAGATTGAGAAAGAAATCGAAAAATTACCTCTTTTGTAATATCCTCAAATATAAATATAACAAAACTAATTAAAGACTTGTGTGGCAAGCACCTTGGAACACTGAAATAAGAAACAGAAGAGTTATCATTAGCTGCAAAAATCTCCCATGCTCGTAGAACGATGGAATTAAAGACAAAAAGAATGGGCCATTCTACAAAAAAACAACCTATGGATTTAATGCACTCCCATTCACATTTCAACATAATTCTTCACAAAGTTTGAAGACACAATTTTGAGTTCATATGGAAACATGAAGTACCCAGGACAGTTATAACAATATTGAATAATAATAGAATGGTTGGAGGTATTACCATCCAAGATTTCAAGTTGTAGTACAGAGCTAGAGTAATAAGAACAGCATGGTATTAGCACAGAAAACAGACAAGTTGATTAATGGAATTGAATGGAAGGCCCAGGCACAAATCCACACACCCTCAAAACCTGATTTTTTATATAGCCAGAAATAGACATTGAAAAAAGACATCTTCAATAAATGTGCTGATCACACTGGATGGATGCATGGAGAAGACTTCGAATAGATCCACACTGATCACCCTGCACAAAACTCAACTCCAAATGTACAAAAGACCTCAACATAAAGCAGATACACTGAACCTCAGAGGAGAGAAAGTGGGAACAGTGTTAAATCACAGAAAAAGACGTTCTTAAAAGGACAAGGTCAAGACAGGCATTAGGATTAACAATTAATAAATGGAACCTCATGAAGCTAAAAATCTTTCATATAGCAAAGGACCCGGGAGTTCAGACCTACAGAATAGGAAATAATTTTAACCAACTACATATCTGATAGAGGGAAATATCCAAGATATATAAAGAAATCAAAAAGTAGGACATCAAGAAAATAGATAACCCATTTATAAATTGGGTGCATATCTAAACAGATTTCTCAAAAGAAAAGGGGGGGGGAATCAAATGTGTGAGAAATATTTAAAGTTGCTCAAACAGACTTAGCCATCAAGGAAATAGAACTCTTTTGAGATTTCATACTTCACCTATCCTAATGACTAAGACAAGCGAGAATTCATGCTGGCAAGGATGTGAGGTAAAGGAAACACTCTTCCATCACTATTCAGACTGCAAACATGTAAAGCCATGATGGAAATCGGCGTCCAGGTTTCTTAGGAAAAGAGGTATAAATCTATCTCAAGATTCTACTCTACTACTCTTGGGCATATACCCAAGGAATGATTCATCCTACAATAGAGGTACATGCTCAGCCACATTTATTGTTTCACTACTGATAATAGTCATAACTTAGAAACAATCAAGATGCGCCTCAGCATATGAATGCATGAAGATAATGTGAAACATTTACACAATGGAATATTACTCAGCCATTAAAAATAAAGTCAAGTGACAGACTGAGTGAGGCAGAAACCCACATGTAGACCCAGAATGGACTGCCCCAGGCTCAGAGGAGGAAGCATGGTTCTGCCCAGTGCCATGACAGACTGAACTGGACAAAGAGACCCATATGCATGCCATGGGGGACTCCAAGGAGAAACACAGACCTATGGTACCAGGAACAATTATGAAAAGCAAGTATATGGTGTGGTATGGGAGGGAGACAGAATGCTTCATCTCCAGTGGAAAATGTATATCGGAAAAGGTGGGTGGTTTCATTGCCGCCAGGACTGTGGTGATATCTGGACCTGAGCTGCTGCTGGGTCCCATGTCTGGTTTCATGACCCTCATCGCAAGGTCCGTGTTGATATCCCTGGCTCCAGATACCACTGAAGGCCCAGAGGTTAGGGCTTTACATGGTTAGGTTCACTCCCCAACATGGGCTATAAAACTAGGGAGAATTTGTCCTGCTCCTCCTCAGCTGAAGCACGCAGGAAAGACGGTCCTACACCTCACCTGGGCAGCACAATAGAACTGATTCTCTTTCCATGTACTTCCGTCATTGGCCTTGAAAGCATGAGAATGGGGGCCAAGCCATACTCATCTCTTCTGTCATGAGGTGGCATGAGTGAGGGAAAGATGCCCTCCTCCCTCACCTCTTGACACCTGCAGCAGGTGAGGGACCAGACCCAACCCCTAACCAACTGCAGCATTTATGAGAACAGACCTGCTTCTCACCTGGGAAGCATAATAGAGATAACCCTGCAAACAGGGCAGTATTAAGCCAGGAATTATGGAACTGCCTCCCTTGTTTGTAGTGTGGTGGTGGGTGAGAGTAAAGATACTCTCATTCTAGTCCCTACCACCTCCAGCCAATGAGGAAGCTAACTGTTCCCTTTACCAGCTACAATACTCAAGAAGTGGGCCATGCGCCTTGGCTGAGCAGCACAGTGAGGCTGACTTGGTTGACAGTGATACAGTGAGCTGGTCTCAAGAATGTGAGCATTAAAAATCTGGTCCTGCCCCTCACTTTCCATATGGTGGTATGGCTGGGGGAGAGATGCTTCCACATCCTTCTATGCCAGAGGCACATAGGAGAGCTGACTCTGAGGGTATAAGAGCAGAACTACTGCTGCCCCCACTAGCTGAAGCGCTTGGGAGAACAGGCCATGTGTCTCATTTAGGCAGTATGATAGAGCTGAACCTATTGGCAGAGGTGTGGGTGAGCCAACCCTGAAGTTGTGACCATGAGGGAGCTGTCCCCATTACTTGTGCGTGTAGTGATGGTGTAGGTAGCATAGAGATACCCTCCCTTACCCCTTGCCCTTCAAAACCTGTGACCGATGAGGGAACTGATTCCCCCCACCCCCCACTATCAGCTGCACTTAGAAAAGCAGGCCCTCTGCTCCTCACCTGGGCATCTCACTAGAGCTGGCTCTGATGATCCAGGTGTGTCAGAGCTGATCTGGAAGGCCTAAAAGCAGAACTGGCCCCTCCTCTTGCTTATAGATGCAGGGACATGCTTCATAGCTCACTCTGGTGGTGAAGATGGAGTGGGGGGTGGACTGTCAGGCTGACCAACTCTGCAACTATCAGGCCCAGAGCCATGGTTATAACTTGGCTCACACCAACATCCACACCATATGTCATCTGCTGGAACATGTGAAGGAGCCAGTCCTGCAGATTCTAAGTTGTAGGATCCCCATGATACAGGGAAATAACAGGATATTTAAGATGAGTCCCAGTGAGAGCCCAGCATTGATAGTTTATCAGAAACCAGAAGCCTAGGACCATACCAGTGACTCTATGCAATGAACACTTAAAAGTAAAGATATATAGATAAAAATGTTTACTATATGATTCACTGTGTCACACTACCGTTTCCTTGATGCAAACCCCCTCCCCTTTCCTCTTAAATTTTATTTTATTTTATTTTATTTTTATTTTATTTTATTTTTTATTTCAAGAGGGATTGCAATGGAAGAGGACAGATATGAAGGGATGAAAATAAACAGGATCCAAATGCTTGAGGTGAATGACACAATAAAAAAGTTAAAAAATAAAAATAAGTTTATACTCCTGACAGCAATGGAGGAGTGTTCCCCTTGCTCCACATTCCCTCCAGCATAGGCTGTCATCTGTGTTTTTGATCTTAGCCATTCTGTCAGGTGTAAGGTTATGGTATCTCAGAGTCATTCTGATTTCCTTTTCTCTGATGGCTAAGGATGTTGAAAAATTCTTTAAGTGTCTTTCAGTCATTTCTAATTCTTCTGTTGAGAATTCCCTTTTAGCTCAGAACCCCATTTTTAAATTGATTTACTTAGATTTTTTTTGGCCTCTAGTTTCTTGAGTTCTCTATATGTTTTAGAGACCAGTTCTCTGTCAGATGTAGGGTTGGTGAAGATCTTTCCCATTCTGTAGGCTTTTGTCTTATTGACTGTGTCCTTTGCCTTACGGAAGTTTCTCGATTTCAGGAGGTACCATTTATTAATTATTGTTCTTAGTGTCTGTGCTACCAGTATTATATTTAGGAAGTGGTCACCTGTGCCAATGCATTGGAGAGTATCTCCCACTTTCTTTTCTGTCAAGTTCAGTGTAGCTGAGTTTATGTTGAGGTCTTTGATCCACTTGGATTTGAGTTTTGTGCAGGGTGATAGATATGTATTCTTGTGTCTCTTCCTTCAGTTTGTTTGTTTTGCCCAATCAAAGTGTTAGCTTTTGCTTCATCATAATGTATGATTTATCCCTTAGAATCCTGTTTGCTTTCTAATGAGATACAAGAAGGGGGTGGATCTGGATTAGAGAAGATGAGGAGTATGAGGAAGGAGATGAGGAGTATGAGGAAGGAGTAAAGAAAACCATAATAAAGATATATTATGTAAAGAAGGGGAAGCTACTTTCAATAAGAGAATAAAGAATTCAAACTGAAAAAAAAAATAAAGTAAAATTAGAAGTTGCTTATGTTGTAGGTCAGAAAGTTGGACAACTTTTAATAGACATTGAGTAGATATTTGAAATATGTGCATACAAAGTGAAAAATGTATTATTGCATCATATTTTATAAATTTTCTGCCTCATGTTTGTACATGTTTTGTTACTGGGTCTACATTATTCTATGTTACCTGTCATTCCCATTGTTTATGCTTTTGTTATCATAAAATGTATATTTCTAGCCAGTCCCATAGATGTACAGTCTGCTTTGTCTGGGATCTGAATGGCTTTACCAGTTCTAAACTGCTTGCTGTCTGTGCAGTTCTAATTTTTCTTTTTCATAACTGTTTTAAATTTATATTAAAATGTTCTCATATTTCCTTAAGTTCTTATATTT
Organism: Phyllotis vaccarum; assembly: GCA_033318265.1. Classification (NCBI taxonomy): domain Eukaryota; kingdom Metazoa; phylum Chordata; class Mammalia; order Rodentia; family Cricetidae; genus Phyllotis; species Phyllotis vaccarum. Next base: position 52,155,276 of record JARWLC010000019.1, on the reverse strand, counting down.
GAAATTCATATCACACAAGCAGTATATTATTAGATATTTGTTAAATTACAGATATTACTATCTTAATCATTTTCTCTATGTTTTTGTTTTTAATTCTCTTATTTTTGCCAGTTATTAAATTAAACTATCTTAGAGAGCTGGGGGATTGTCTCAGCATGGAAGAATATATGTTTTTCTAACAGAGCAGTTTTCTAGAAGAGATCTCTAATTTGGTTCTTAAAACTCAAGTCAGGTGACTCACAAATGCCTCTAACTCCAGTTTCAGGGTATCTGACGAGTCTGACCCACATGGACATCTTCATTCACATGAACATGCCCACACACAGTCACAGCCACGTGCACATAACTGATAATAAATCTTTAAAAATTAATGTGATAAGGAATTAAACTTTTTTTTTACTTTGTGACTATTGCTAAAAGAAAACCTTAAATATTATTTTACCATTTTAGTGCCTATTCTAAAAAAATAGAGAGAACATACTTTCAAATGCATATTATATAACCTATTATATATGAGGATCATATGAAGTTTAATATGTAATAAGATTTCCAGTAAAATGTTCAGCTGTTACCTTTTTCTAATATTTTCCATTTGTTGAAGAAAATCAAGCTTTTTATCTCTAGTGGCTCTGTTGTTAATAATCTTGTTGCTCACTGGTCATTTCCTGCACTGCACTCTCTTATTCCCTGAGATATTTCCCAAACAGCAATTTTACATTGAGGATTCCTTTGCTTTTATTGCTTTAACAGATACTCTTTATAGATAGTGGTATCTATTTCTCGTAGATTGTTCATAAGTTCTGGTGGCCATTTGTCATGTTAGTGGCCATTAAAATTCTTTTACAAGTACTTTCTACAGAAAACTTGAAAGAAATGGTGGGGAATTTACCTAAAATATACAATTTTAAAAGATAGCAAACTACAAATATTAAAATTCAAAATACACTATCTTCAAATATGCAAGTTAAAAACCAATGGTTTGATACAGATGTATGCCAGACACTGTACATATCCAATGAGTAAACTCAGTGTGGTAGTACTTCAGGATCTCCATATGTGGGGATTGAAGGCAGGAAAATTGGGGTTAAGGTTTTCTTAGACTGAAGAGATAATATCTCAAAGCAACAACAAAATAAAATAATGTGTAGAAAAGTATATAAAACATATCAATGGAGCCTAACACATATAAAAACTGATGTGAAGACATAAGAACAAACTTGGTTCTTATGGTAGATCAGCATCATAAATGTATCAATATTCCTGTAAGCAGTAAATATAATAAATTATAAAATAACAGCATTTACAATATAAATACTAGTGAGTGTCCATCTTTTATTACTTTAAAACGTAATTTGATTATGAGAATTTTTTCGAGAAACAAACTAGAATAATTTGCCAGAAAATAAAAATTAAAGAACAGAAATAAGCAATCACATTGAGTTTTACATGGGACTAAAGAATCAGTGATGTGATTTAAATACATTAAAAGTTTCCATAATTTAAAAGTGTTATATTAGTCAATGGGCAGAGAAGTCAGCCAAATGGAAAAAGAATGAACTTTTAGTATATAACTTAGACCTTTGTGTATAATAAGGATAACATCTCAGATAAGACAAAATAGATAAGTAAATGGTGATATTTGAGCTAAAAAAAAAAATCTTGTGGATATGATGGAACTGCATTTGTGGATATGTGTGTGTGTGTGTGTGTGTGTGTGTGTGTGTGTGAGAGAGAGAGAGAGAGAGAGAGAGAGAGAGAGAGAGAGAGAGAGAGAGAGAGAGACTCCTGTCTTCTCACTTTATCTGCATGTTGAGTTCATACAATCACTTATGAACCATCATACAGTTCTAGTCACTTTTCAGTTATTATGAAACTAGGATATGGATACAAAATATTTTTCAAGTTTCAATTTCTTACAATATATTGATGTTTATTTTACATACAGCATTTTCAAGACATGTTTTAGCTTAAGTGTAGTTTAATGACATTATAATATTAATGGATATTAAGGGTAATGCTCACATTCAAACTCATAATTGATTATCAAAAATAGTAAATATGTCTAGAGTAGTATATAGGTGAGTCTAACAATTGTGAAAGACAATAATGTGATTTTTAAAGAACTAAAACAAACTAATATTCAATCCAGTAACTTCTGAATATATATCTGAAGAAAATGAAATCAGCTTGTCAAGATAACAGTATCTTGTTTCTTGCATTTACAACAGCTAAGATATGGAGCTCTCAGAATCCATCAGAGGATAAGTAGACTGAAAACACACAGAGCTGAAAAAATGGCTCATAGACTAAAAGCCCTTTCTGCTCTTCCAGAGGAGCGAGATTGGTTCCTATCACCCACGTGTTAGCTCACAACCACCTGCAGTGCCAGCTCCAAGTGAATCCAATGCCATCTTCTGCCTCCTGGGTACCAGGTTTGATGTGCTTTACATTTACAAAAGCAAACGGTCTTGCACATTAAATAAAAAGAAATCTTCAAAGAGCCAAAAACTCAAATTTCTGTCACCTATACAAATAATGGAACGTCATTTAGCTCTAAAAAGACGATAGTTCTGTCATTTGCAATTACATGGGTGAATATGGAGGACACTGTTGGGGAGTGAAATGAAGAAAAACACAAGTGTGGTATGGCCTGGTGGCACAAGCCACTTAAGAGGCTGAGGCATGAGATGACAAATTCAAACTGTTTTAGAGATGCGGAATAAGCTCAAGGCAAAGTTTAGCAAATTAATGAAAACTTGTCTCAAAATAAACAACAAGCTGAGTGTTGGGGATAGAGCCCACTGGGACAGTATTTGTCTATTTCATGTTGAGGTTCTATTCTATCCCTAGTAGTTACCAAGGGTCAAAAGGATGAGCAGAAATTGTGAGATATTGGTGAAAGGCTATGAACTTTCAGATAAAAAAATAAAGTTAAGTAATATATTTATTGTACAATGTGGTAAATACAGCTATTAATGTGTCCCAGGATGGTGTTTAAAGAATCTAATAGACAAAGGGTTGTGTTAGTGATTCAACATGATGTGCACTTTTAAACACTATACTGCATCTCATAGATGCGCACAATTTTATATGTCACCATAAAAATAATGTTGACAATTTTATTCAAACATTTATAGATTTAAAAATTTAAATTATGTGCATATGTATGTCTATTTATGAGTTTGTCCATGTAAGTACAGTGTCCTAGGAAGCCAGAAGAGGGTATCAGGTACATTAGAGACACAAGCAGTTGTGAGTCCCCTGACATGGGTACTGGAAACCTGACTTAGGTCCTTTGGAAGCTCTTAAACACTCAGCCATTCATTTATCTCCTAATGAAGTATTTAAAGCAAATGTACTTGGTGCACTGTGTATGTATGTGTGTTGAAAACAAACAATAAAACTGTTATTGTTTGAAGAGCATTGAGAGGATTATGGGAAGGTTAGGGGGAGGAAGGGGAGGGACAAAGTGACATGATTATAATATAATCTCAAAACATAGGAGAAATAGTATTTAAAATTTCAGACGTTTCATTATCTGTCCAATCTTTGTCTCATTTCCTGCTCATTGTTCACTGGGCTTAGAATCTGATGGACGCTCCGGCTCCTAGCTAAGCTCTTGGTCACAGTCCTGTTGTTATGGGATGAGATCCAAAGTTTATGGATCAGTAATCTGATCCAGAGTGACAACTCCTGTGAAATGGACTAAATCTTCCTTTTACTCTGTTGAGCCTCTCACAGAGAACACCTGGTCGCAGCACTGTTCACTGCCTCTAGCCATCTTCCAGTAGGCAAGCCTCTCCACTTCAGACAGCATCGAGCATCCCGTCTTTCCTCATATTGGCTGACATGAACCCTTGTCTTGTTTGCTAGCTTGGGTAGGTCAATGTCTGCACTTCCTAGTCTTTCTTGTGGATTCAATGTATAATTTGCTTCAAGACATTTTGGGAAATGGTCATTCCATCTCTCTGGGATTGTGTGTATGAAATAGTCTTAGATTTTGGCAAACAATGTAAAAAGGCCTAACAGACAAAACATGAAAAAGTTCAGTGAAATGTTATGCTGACCCTTTTTCTGATGTATTGAAGAAATGACAGAAATTGTATAAATATCAGACACAATCCTAAAATACTTGACATCCAGAGAAGACTGTAAAATTTGGAAAGTTACAGTGACACTTAGATTCTAGAAGCACATCTTTAGATTTGTGACTTTGAGCCAATAATTTCAATGAATTTCATCCTTTATATCAAAGAAAGACTATTCCAGTACTATTCACTGCCTTCAAAGCTTGACATTAGTTAATTTAAACTTAATAATAAACATAGATAAATCCTGAAAGTCAAGTGAGTAAGTTTAACTATTTTGTTTTAAAGAAGATGGAAAGACCCTTCTAAAAACAATACATTTATCCTGCCATATATAACTACAAGAATAGTCCTGTTTAAGTGATGAAAATTTCTTATTAGGGAAAAAGGTTTCTTCATGTTTACAAACCTATGAATCCAGACTCTGATTTAGTGTTGGTTTCCAAGAGTAAAATGAAAAATAATTGGAAAAAAAGGTGCTTTTAAAATAAGAGAAAATGCACTTCCTTGTGACTTTGGAAATAACCTTGGATTAACTTAAAAAAAAAGAAGCAGTCAATCTTCATGCAAGTTTTCAATACTTTCTTTCTTTGATTCCCACAACTGTACTAAAGCAGAAGCTAAAAGAAAAATATGCTTGATTAAAATATTGCCTATGGGAGAGGATTTTTATTTTTCTGACTTTAATTTCCGATGTTCAGAGATAATTATATTGTATAAAATTTATAGGATGTTCAAATCAAAACTGAAGTCTGAAAAAAGTTACTTGTGCTATAGTGAAAATCAGTTCATATTGAAACAAATGGGAATGTTGCTTATGGGATACAGCATTTGTGCATCTCTCTGACCTGGAATGCAGCCATACATATTTTATATATATAAATCTACAGAATATTTGACAGGCATGCTTCTATTGTTATTGTAACAAGAAACAAGTTATGGAATGATTTATCTTTTTTAAATTTGCAATTAAAGTGGATATATCCTATAATTGTAGAGGAGCCATGACAACAAGAAAATGATGTGGCTGGCCATACTGTATCCGTAGTGAGGAGACAGAAAGAGGTATATTAGTGAACAAGGTAAGAAACCTCAGTGATCCATCCTCTCCTCTAGCCCCCAACTCAAGGCCTTCTTGAGCTGGAGACCAAGTGCTCATATGCAAGAGCTTATGGGGAACATTTCATTTCAAATCATGAAAAGTGTGCATGCATGATAATAAAGTGTATATCTTAAAAACAGGCATTTCTTCAGTGGCTCCAGAATATTTAGTAAAATAGAGGCAAAGATTGTGATTAAGTAACCTAAAGTCCTCAAACTTGTGGTCCTACAACATTACTAGGGCAGTAATGAACATTTTCTAAACAACCCATTCCACACAAAGATGTGATTTTGGCACAACAGATGAAAGTTAAAAGTAGGGAAAAAAAATCAAGGCCTAAGTCAATGCCAACTGTAAGGGAATCATTTTTACTGGCAAAAAGTAATTATCTTACTGGAAGATAGCCAGAACCCAAGAGAGAGTGGACATCCCTATGCCATCTCTGAAATCTGTGTGACTCCTAATGAACACAAACAGTCATGGATTTGAGTTTTATACTCTATTCACAGAAAATATGTACTAGTAATACCTGGATGTTTCCTTCCTTCATCAATGTTATGGAGTATTGATTAAGAACCAAGGATTGAAATGTCAATGAATGCCATACAAATAGTGAATATAACTCAGTTATGAAAAAGCGATATTAAAATTTTGTAAGAAATTGGATGAACTTAGACTGTGTAATGTTAACGGAGGTCACACAATCTCAGGAAGAAAAAAAAATGAACATTTTCTCTCTCATTGCCTCATTTAGCCAGTAATATTTGTATACACGTAAACAAGTGAACAGGAGTACAGCATAACATGAAGGAACCAAACAAGAAAGGCTTAATATAAAGAGATGAGGAAGGTCTGTAGTTAGGAAAGTTAGGAAAAAGGACACACAGATAAGTCTTTTTCTAGTTCTGATACTGTTGTGGGCCTTTTAAATTTTGACAGCGGATATGTAAATAAAAAATATATTCAACATTGAAAGTGTAAAATTTAAAGTGAAATTCCATAGCTTCACTTTTGAATCCCTATTCTAATGACATAGAAATTCCTTGAATTGTATACTGATTTGAGGCCTGGTTAATTTGGGAGATTATGTTGCTACATTGTAAATAATTATCCCACCCACTGGTTTAATAAAAAGTGCTGATTGGCCAAAGGCAGGCAGGAAGTGTGGGTGGGGCTACCAGACTAAGAAAACTCTGAGAACAGGAAGAACAGAACAGAACGCCAGAGAGAAAGCCAGAGGAAGCAGAGGACAACCATGCTGCTGTGAGAAAAGGTACCGAGCCCCATGACTGAACAGGTTAAGAGTCATGGGTTAGATTAAGGGTACAGATTTAGCAAGTCACATGCCTGGGCCTTTGGTCGATCAGCCTAAAACTAATTGTAAGCCTCTGTGTGTCTCTGTGGGTCTGTGGGTCTGTGGGCCTAAACCTTGAGGCTAGGCCTGAAAGTCCAGGCCAGAAACCTCCTACTATAATATGATATGTTTATTAAATTTACAAGTTTTCTCACAATAAAGTTTATAATTTTTTTATTTTCTTAAGTTCACTGTTTGTTCAGAGGATTATAGTTTGCCTCCCAGCATTTACTTTGGGCAATTCACAACTACCTTAACTCTTGGTCCAATAAATCTGTTCGCAGTATTATGGCTTAATTAACCAAACACACATGTAAGTACATACACATACAAACCAAATTATGGGGATATGTTTCAAATTTAATAAAAACCAGTCTGATATACCACAGTCAGTCTAGGAGGATCAGACAGTGGTAACTCACACCTTTAATCTCAGCCACAGGGAATGTCTGGGAGTGCTGACCTATGCCCTTAATCTTAGAAAATCTGAGCTTTAGGTCAGCTTAGTTTACAGAAGGAGTTCCAGGCTCCCAGGCAGGCAGTGGTGGTGCCTTGCCTTTTATCTTAAATTGTATATGAAGCAACTGAACGGGCAGGAGAAGCCAGGAGGAACAAGTAGGAGGAGCAAGGCTGAGGAAGCTGGAAGACAGCTGGGTGAGATTTGACTGTGGTGTTTCCTCTCTTTGATATCTCAGCCTACCTGAGATCTGGCTCTGAGTTTCCTTTATTTGTGCAACACTTGGCGTCTAGTTTGGGGGCATTAATTTCTCCCCTCCCCACCCAGAAAATGGCGCTTGCTGGCCAGAGCAACACATGACTGGAGGATTAATTACTGGCTGGGTAGGCTTTCTGTTCTGAGTTACCCTCCAGTCTTAGGCAGACCGGACACATGTGTTTCCATTTCATTTTCTTCTGGGTAAGTTTTTCAGACAGTAGCCTCCTCCCTCCACCATGATAGCCATCAATAATAATGTAGAAATATTTTGTATTTTATCACATTTTCTTTTCCTCATCATTCAAATAGAAGTACTTATGATCCCTACAATCCAATTATCTACAGAATACATATTAATAATTGCAGTTTTAATACCTTTAATAAACAGATTATGGTGGGGTTTCCTCATCTTATTCCTGTCAAAATACTAAGTAATAATTAAATTTTTAAATCTCACAGAAAGTTTGCCAGGTATAGCTTATATTCTATTTTTCAATAGCAGGGTAGATACGTAGCTTAAAGTAGTTTCTGTCAGTCATCAAAAGGAAAGAAAGATAATTTTCACTTACCAATTAGTAATTAAAACTCAGTTGGGAAGAATTAGCTGTAATCCAAGACATGCACGGGATATTTTTCCTGAAAGATGGGATAAAAGGAACATTAAAACATGGAGAGATGTACCACCCGAAAAGACTATTTTCTAGATGAAACAAGGAGATGGTTTTACACTCTAACTAGTTCAATCTAGTTTTATGTCTTTTTCTTCCAGTGAAACAAACTATAGAAAATACATTTAATTAAATTCTGGAAAAAACAAACCTAGGTTTGAAAAGTATTGTGTAAATGACTCTTAATTGGGGCTGTTTTTTAATAATAATCATTAACTGATGCCTAAGGCTAAACTGGTATTTTCCACACATTTTCCTTTAGGACACAGAAAACCTGTATTAGATACAACAATTGGATATGAGATATGAGATATCAACATCCACTGTGGTCTCAAAGGTGTGGGTATTTAATAAAAGCTCTGAAAGTTTCAGAGATATAAAAAGATCTAACCACAGTAAGTCTAGGAGGATCAGAGAGTGATGATTTACAAGTTTAATGCCAGCACAGGGAGTATTCTGGGAGTGATGACCTATGCCCTTAATCCAAACTGAGTTCACTGAGTTCAAGGTCATTTTAGTTTACAGAAGGAGTACTAGGCCCCCAGGCAAGCAGTGGTGGGGACATGCCTTAATTTACCAAGAGAATATTTAAGGCAGAGATAAAAAGACAGAAGTTAGAGGAAGCCAAGAGAAGCCAAGCTGAGGAAGCTGGAAGATAGCTGGGTAAGATCTTACTATGGTGTTTACTCTCTGTGGTGGGATTCAGGTGTCAGCTGATAAGGTCTGAAGATGCTTATCCAGAGTCCGGGCTCCTGAAGGGGGAGTGGCCAACCCCATTCATAAAAGGCTGCTGGGATCTGGGGGCCCCATTCTCTCATGAATGGGGTTAGCCACTCCCAGTTCAAGAGCACGGGACCCTGGATAAGTGTCTTCAGACTTTATCAGCTGACACCTAAATCCCACCACAACTCCTTCTAATATCTCTGACTTTCTCAGAGATCTATCCTTGAGTTTCATTTATTCCTGCAACACAAAGGGGCAATTGCCCTTGTTACAAGTGGACAGAAACTGTTAAATGATGGAGTGCACATTCTGAGCTAATGAAATATCATCTGCTTCAAGACCAACCAGGGTCATTAAGAAGAGTGTAACATATGAAAGAGAACTGAGAACTCAATGGAGATAATGTTACTGAAGTTCATATAAATGACAAAGGATTCAGTGATACAGACCCTTCCATACTAGAGTAGATATTAGCAGGGGTCAGGATCTGAATTATTTGCTTCCAGGTTTGAGGCATTTTATCCAAGAATTCAATAAAAGACTGTGTAGATTACAAAGTAGTAAGAGAACATTTTTTAAAGCAGTAGGAAGTATCAGAGTCCTTAGGGCTGCCAGTGTGGGATCATTTGCTGGGATTTTTTGGAGACCTAATCGCCAAAGACAGCAGACTTTTTTCTTATTCAGGAACCATCAGTACATACTCAGCTAGGAGTAGGATTCAGGGTTAATAAACAGAATACATTAAGTTGGAAGCAACTTAATACAACTTAATACAACTTGAGTTGGAAGCAAAAAATTGTGGGAGAAGATTAGCAGTTTAATAAAAAACACATTGTGTGCATTTATGAAATCCTCAAAAAATAAAATGGAATTTAAAAAGACACAAAAGTTCATACTATTGTCACCGTGAATGGACTTAATTCTTACTAACAAAATGATGCACAAAAAAAGTCTAGCGAAAAAGTTAACAATTCAAGAATTTAGTTTTACTGTATATCAATAAAGAGAAATGTCAGCTCATTTGTTTTTTACAGTATAATGAGTTCTTGAGTTTTTTTCTAATAAATATTTTGACTTTACAGATTATGACAAATATTGGGACTTTTATGGGAATAAATGTCGTAGCATAAATGATCACATAAACAGAAAACAACAATAAACGTGACATTTTCATTTGAACATTTAATGTTTGGGTGACTGGAGAGATGGCTGTGTAGTAAGAGAGCACTTTGCCTTTCAGAGGACTGCACCCATCGGGTCACTCACAATTTGCTTTAACTCTATTCCCAGTGGGTTTGAATCCTCTTCTGAACTGCAAGCACTCCAGGAACACAAATATACGTGTACCTAAATATGGGCTTTTGCACTTATGCACATACAATAAAAATTAAATTAAAAATATTGAAATGTCATCAATACTCTGATTGATTTTCTATGTTGAATGGAGTAAAATTTCTGAAGCTACATGGAAATAATGTTTTTTGACTGTACTAAACATAATTTTTATTTTTAATAAAAACATAATTTTTATTTTTTGGTGGACATAAGATTCATGAATTTCCAGGTTTTCAAATCACATTTACGAAATTACAATTATGTGCATTTAATTTCTCATGATAGTTTAGTTTATTTTTATTAAGTAAATACTTCAATGGGAAAAAACACAAAAGACTAAATTACATTACAAGGGAGTAGCAAGCCATATTAGTGGAGATACTTAAGATTCTGATATATGTTTGGGATTTAAGTCTATATTTTTCAAGAGGAGTTTGGATTTAGGGAGATTATTTGGATAGTGCTGTATTTGACCCTACAAACTTGGATTATGCAAACCCTTGCCTGCCAAGCATGTCCCTTTCTATTAAGCATCTTACTATATTTATTATTCATCTCAATTATGCTTGAGCATAAGACGGACAAAAGGGGATTATTCCTGAAATTTCACTGGCAACATGATTTATATTTCTATGAGTCTAAAACCAACGTAGGACAGATTGATCAGTCCCCAGATTGTGCCCCAGGATGTGTTTGAATAGAAACAGTACGTTAACGAACTAAAGGGAAGAGAAACCATCAGCCATCTGAAATAACACAGAGGGACCCAGAAGTCTTATGGCAATTGCAATAAACCACATAGGTACAAATTCTTTATGATCTCAATAGAGTCAAAGTCGGAAATACTCAAAAGTAGAGAAGTTGTTTCCAAGAAGGGAAATGGTTCAAACCTATAGTTTTTCTCATACAAGAACACGTGCTATTTAGACCTGTATAGCACAGCACCTGGATCTAACTACACCAATTTACACACCTAAATTTTGCTAAGAAAGGAAATCTTATATTAAGTACTCTCATAACACTACAAAATATCAATGACAATAGTAATAATAAACAATGACAGAAAACTTTGGGATGTGGCTGGTGTACTTGTGGATCAGTTGGTGGCTTAATAAATAAAGACATATTGACACCCATGGATTTAAATAGTGCAATTTGCATACTAAAGAGAGCTCTATGATGCAGAACTTAGCAAAGCCTTGAACTCAATCCACAGTAATATTGAAGAAGTAATATAATGATATTATGATATAGTACTCATCAACTTTCAACATGCATACAGTTCAACAGAATCACAATCATATTTCAAACAGGAATCTTAACAAATTTGGAAAAATGAATATAAACCACATGTAGTAACATAGAGAAATCAGGATCCTCAATTCAACTTGAAGGAAAATGATAAAAATGGTGGTCTTCACATACTCTAGTAGAAAAAAAATTAATGTAAAGCAATATTATTCAATATAGTCTGCTTCAACAGAACTATACATAGCATAAAGTGCCCAGTAAAGCAAATAAATGTGAAAAGAAATTGGGACTGTTACCTTAATCGATATCAAATAATCCTAAGTTAATTATAGTACTAAATATTTAATCTGTAAATATAGTATTGTTTCAGATTGACAGGAAAAATATTGAGTCCTTTCTATCAGTATTTTTAGCTAAAATAATCAAAATATTTGTCATTAGACAAATAATAATAGATTAATTATTTTTATTAGTAGTAGTAGTACAAAGAGAACCCTTAGGTTTTCCTTAAAATTTCAGTAATTTGTGTTTTTCTATATTTACTTATATTTTAGAATCTTAATATTATGATTGATGTATGTATTAAATCAAGTTTATTGATACCTGTCTTTTGTCCCATTACTTGGAAGGAGGAGAAGAGGTGGGGGCCTATGTGTGAGTAAGTCCAATCTGGTCTACTGTCCCGCGCCCACTTCTCGCCCGCAAGAAAAGGCACGGCACACGTAGGATCCTTCTGCAGCAATGTTTTAATGCTCCTTGAGGGAGAGCATTAGCTTACATAAAATGGAGACCCTGAGGTAGGGAAAGCCCAGCCCTTATATAGGCCAAAGACCTCCGCCTTGGACGTGTCACCTCTCTATAGGCTGCAGCTCATCATCCCACATGACGTCACGGGAGAGGCGGAGAGACCAGTCTCGGAAAATTAGCAAAGGCATGCGCCCTTGCCTTGATTACTGACTCAGGCCCTTGCCTTGATTACTGACTCAGGCCCTTGCCTTGATTACTGACTCAGGCCCTTGTCTTGATTACTGACTCAGGAGGGTTGGCCAGCACCGGATATTGGCACCATCTTGAGGGGCTGGGGCCAGCGGCTCCCAACAGTCTACACAGCAAGTTCCTGGCCATCAGGGCTACATAGTGTTATAGTGAAGAAAAAAACAAAGAGAAAAAATAAAGAAAGAAAACATGTCTTAATTTCTGTCCTGCTACAGAAGTATTACTGTACTAAAGATTAGCAGTAAAAATTTTCAGATACTCTGTCGTATTTTTCAATAACATATTGATCTCCCTTTAACATAAAATTTATAACCAAGAGACACTTCATAATAATGAGTTTTAAACTGCCAATTGCTATTGAGTAAGTTCTATAATGAACTTGCTTTTAGTCAATTCATTTACAAGGTGACTTCAATATTACTCCCAGAAAAATTATGCAATGTCTTTAATTTTATTATTCTTCCAAGTAATATACATAGTACAAATATAGTACACTTAATTAGAAATTAAACTACCATATTTTAAGTACCCACCATATCCCAGATTCTGAGATGAATCCTTATATAAATTTAGTTCCATTTCCTCTTCACACAATTATATCATAGCTGTCATTATTTACTTCAACAGAGAGCATATAATGTCATTAATAATCATATTTTAATTTCTGAGAAGCTTATATAAACATTGAGTATATTTTTTACAATGCCCTCAAGCAATTATGTGTTGTATTATTTCTGTTTTCTGCATAGAACTTCTCAGGTTCAGCCCTGGGGTATCATGTAATCTTTGCATTATCCCTCACAAGAAAATGTGGAGATTTTCCTCAGCAATGCAGGGGCAAGGAGAAGAAAAATTAGAAAATTTCCAAAACATTAATATGACTACAAGTTATGAGGGTCAAATAAAGTGTGACCCTTGATGCACAGCAATTTAAACCATTCACATAGAACACATTGAAGATAGAGTTTCATGACATCATGTGAGGAAAATACCTCAGCGTTCATTCTCTCATGACTAGCATACTTAAAAAGTTTGTCCTTTAATTTTCAGGGACTTGGCTATTCATTTATGAATAAATTCATGGTCACCTAATGACTATCTAAAATATAGATACCTTTGGGGGGGCAAAACATTATCTTACGCCATCATGCTGTTTAGCTAGCACCAAGCCAGACTTGGAGCAATCTGCTGTCTTAAACCACATTAATGGAGCTATAAGACTGTTTGCTGTAATGGCTCCCCTGCTCCTTCCAAAGAGTAGCATAAGAGGACTTGGAAGGAATGGTCGAAGATGCCCGTCAAGGTGTTATTGTACTCACTGGGTTTTATGTACCAGGAGTTGTGTGTATAACAGTGAGATTGTATGAATTCAATGATGAGGTAAATAAAAGTTTCACAGAATAAAATCCAGTTTGGTATTTGAGAGAAAAAGACTGATACTTTTATCAAACTCCCCAAAGAAGAAATATCTTTCTTCAGTCTGTTCAGGCATCCTTCAAGAATAGCTGACAAAATTATATTAACAGGGACTATAAATACAAAGTACTCATTCACTTTTTGTTTAACCAATAATTGGACATCTATGAGATACAAATTATTATGTTTGGTGTTGAGCATACAAGTGTGAACATGGAGGCCAGATCTAAACGATTCCAAAGGTACTGCACACATAGGTTTTCTTAATTATTTTATTAAGAAAACAGTATAATGTAAGTTTCTGTAATCAAAGACCTGTTAAAGAACACATTTTAATCATCTTAATGACACCCTATCCCTTTGAGGTGTGTGTGTGTGTGTGTGTGTGTGTGTGTGTGTGTGTGGAGAGAGAGAGAGAGAGAGAGAGAGAGAGAGAGAGAGAGAGAGAGAGAGAGAGAGAGACTTGTTAAAGAACACATCATTAACCTTTTGAATTACTGATCTGTGACTAACCTGTGTATGTGTCGATGAGTGTATGCCCATCTTGTTTAAATGCTTCAATCAGTAAGAAGTTTACAACCTTCTCTTGTCATGAAGGGATATAACATTTGTAACATCTGGCACACGAGAGGAAAATGCAGAATAAAACCTAGGCTGATTTTTCACTATTGTTACTGGGATTTTTTTTTTTTCTGTGATAGTCCTTGTGCTACTTACCTATGTGAGATTGCTGATCTCTATTAGAATTCCCGACTTAATATCCTTTCTGACTATCCCATCTAGTCAATGGTCTTTCTAACTTGAGATGTGATTATTAAAACATCTCATATACTAACTATGAATAACTCCTTTTCATCCTGCTTCTGTGGATGAATCTTGTTTCTGATGAGATGCTCAGCCCACCCCTAAGATGACCTGCAGTGAAATTCTATGGTCAATCATTTTACAAGATTTATTTTTGAGATGGAGCCTTGCTCTGTAGTTCAGTTGGGCTTCATGTTCATCTTGCCTCAGCTTCTTGCGTGCTGTAACTAAATGGATTAATCGCATCACTCTAAAAAAAAAAGAAAAAAAAAAACAAAAAACATTTTAGTTCTGCTTTTAGCATCACAGTGTTGAGAATAATGTGTGAAATGTCTTGTTTATTGAATATAATTGTGGTTTTGATATATATATATATATCCTACCAATTTTCAAGATATATATATATATATATATATATATATATACATATATATATATAAAATCTTAGGAACACTACCTGCTCTGCTCTCCTGGAAGACCCATGTTTGATTTACAGCATCTGCAATGATAAGTCACAACAATCTTTAACTCCATTCTGGGGGAACTTGTGCCCTTCTCTGGCTTATGCATGTGGCACACCAACATGCAATCATGTAAAACACTCATACAATTAGATAGATAGATAGATAGATAGATAGATAGATAGATAGATAGATAGATAGATAGATAGATAGATAGGTAGGTAGGTAGGTAGGTAGGTAGGTAGGTAGATAGATAGATAGATAGATAGATAGATAGATAGATAGATAGATAGATAGATAGATAGATAGATAGGAATATAGACAGAACTTTGAAACATGCCTACGGTTATGAATTAGTGTTATATAAATGGAAAATAAATTAAAATATAAAGGGAAATTAAAATTAAGAAAATAATAGGTTCTCTGTGGTGAGAGCATACTTCTGTAACTCCAATACTCAGGAAGCAAAGGCAGAATGATAGGGAGATTGGAAGGCCCGATCAATAACAAATGTACTAACCTAATCCTATTACCCAAAAAAGGCAGCAACAAGTACAAATACCAGCACCTTGAGATTTGAAAGGATGAGTTCCAATGGCACAGGGTACCTGTTTTCCTTAACAAACAGAAAACTACTCTAAACATCTCAACATTTTCCCCCTTGGATTTTTCATTCTCTTAGTGTTTGGAATATTCCTTAAATAGAATAAAATATTCAAGTGCAGAAAAGAAGAAGAGGGTTCTATTAGGAATAGCTTTTTTATTATTTAAAATTTTCCTCCATACTCACTGACTCTGAAATGACAGATGAGGAACCTTCACGGAAAGGAACTAAACCCTCCGATGTCAATGACGTCAAACGGCATGAACAGTTTGTGGAATAGCACATTCTGCTTGAGGTTTCCTCTGTCTGACTTCGATGAAACCTCAGGCTTTTCCCCAGGAGTGGATTCCCCAGCTTTGAGCATCTGTTCATTTGCTGAGCATTGTACCTCTTGGTTTTATTATGACGCATCTGAGGGCATTTAGCTGACCATAGGCACTAGGCAACCACTAGCAGAATAATTAGTGACCTCAGAGGAAATATTGTTGTGAGCCTGCGGCAGCTGTGCACCATATCACCCAGCTCACGACCTTCTAAAAAACACACATGCACATGATTGTTGAATTGACAGATAAATTTACCACAGCATATGTCTAGTGGGAAGACACTAGACAAACAAAGACATGGCTCTTCCTGGTGATACTGGTCTAGGCACTGTAGCACAAAGAGAATTTGTCACTTTCTAATTGATCTCCATTTTTGATGTGTTTGTTACTATGGCGATAGAGGTGAAGACTTTGCTTCTTTCACTGCAGATATTATAAAATTGTATGCTCTCTTTGAAAAGGTCAGATATCATCATAAGTAAACAAGCTCCAGATGGATGCACCTATTTTAGACTTGTTTCTAAGAATTTTTTTTTTTTTAAATCATGATAGGAACCATCAAGGATGCCTGTAATGATGTTAGCTTTCCCTGGAAAATGTGATTTGACCATGAAGCTCCTCAATTTTGTCTTTTGTCCATGTCTACTATTTCTTACATTATGGATCCCATAAAACCTCAATTCTTCATCTTATGTTTTTGGAAAAGTACCTCAGGTTATTTAAATTATTTTTTGACAAATTTCTAATTGTTGCTAAATTTATTCACATGTAGCTAGTGTTATCTTTATAATTCTGGTGAGATGATTTATTAACCTGCAGAAATGATATTAGTGATGTATCCAAGGAGTTGTTGGCTATAGTGACTGATCTAGTGTTTGACCTTTGGGTTCTGTTCTAGGTATAACTGAATTAGGACTTCATGTTGCATGGCTACTTGTTATGGGGTCTTACTTGTGCTGACTAGAATCTATGGCTATTTTCTTTTTCTAAGAGATAGGAATAAAACCTAATAAACTAAAACAATTTAAGGATTATAGATTATATCCCTAGTGAGGATGAAAGGATCTGGAAATGATTGTATTGTCAAATTCATTATCATCCTTCTTAGGAGCTAGCTTCAGGACTCTGAAATCAATAAATTGGCTATTAAAAAGTATATTTATGTCCTCACTTAACAAATAGGATGGTGAACTCAGAATCTTAATAGAAGCAGGAAATAATTCAAATTCATGGAACATATATAAAGAGGGTGACAATGTGGACATTAATGTAACTATTATCCTTGATAGTGTGGAAGTTACTGATAGATTCTCTAAGACTCTGTCTCCTTTTATGAGTTTGATGAGTCCTGTTTACTAGCAATACAGTGCACAAGACCCTGCTGCACGGCATGGTAACATGCAGCAGAAATCAGTCCATACAATACACCTGAGGAAAGATAGACAGTAAACTTCACCTTTTCGATTATTTTGTTCTTTTTTTTTTTTAAAAAAAAAAATAAAATAAAGTACTATGATTGTGGTAAGGAAGAGTACAGGAAGCCATGACATTTCAACCAGCATCCACCCTACTTAAAGCAGCACCGTGGAATTTGCTATATTTTCTGCATTTTTAACCTAAGAATTAAGTACTCCAAATTGCTTAGCCAATGGTACAGCTCAAGCAAACATTCAGAAATTGTTAACTACTAAACTGTTTATTGGAGACATGACAGTTTGTGTAGAGATTGAATATTCTAATAAGTGTAAAGAGATATGAGTTACATCATATGTTATGTTCCATAAGGGTTACAAACTCCCATTAAAATTCAATTGGTGACACAAATGTGGGGTTGATTAAATGCTCAATCAGTAATTTATAAAACATATATTAGCAATTACTGTGAAGTAAAAAGATGAGTCTAGTGGAGGTAGAATGTAACCCAGTTCTTGGAAGAATTATTGAATATTATGTAGCTGAAAAGAACAAAAATAGGGCTTGAAGGTAATATGCACTTCCTCTTTTCATTCCTTGTACAAATAATATATTTAATATATTTAACATATTTAATATTTTTAATCCAGTCTAGAATTCTACAGGAGTTCTATGATACATACCATTACGGGTTAATGTTCTCACCATCCTGTAATCCACCATTCTCAGGTTGTTTGGAATATATTTGAAATGGAAAAATAATTACATCTTCTGAGAAGAAATTGGATAGCGATTGTATCTCTCCAGTCTTTATGTGTCAGAGGACAAGATCTTTTTCATTTGAACTTTTAAGACTTGTCATTGGACACAATGCATCATGTGCAGGTCTCTAACCAATTACTTGGTGTCAGAGAATGGGTGTTCCCCCAGTGAAGAAGATGGAGTGGGTTCATGTCTTTGGAGAGATATCTATTTGTACAACCTGCAAGACACAAAAAAGTATAGGAAGGTTGTGTATGGGTCCAAGAGTTAAAGATCAAGTGCAGAATGAATATGATCAAAACTGTATGAAATTCTCCAAGAATTAATACAAATATAAAAGAAAAAAGCATGATGTATATGTATCAAAGTATTACAATAAATCTAGTTTGTATATTAACTAAATATTTTAATATATCAATTAAAATTCTAGTATTGATAAAACAGAACTGTCATTAGTACAACCACTATTGTATAGCAAAACAGACTTTATCAGTACATTTCGTAGCAAGCAGGCTATGCAGGATTCCAGTTTCACAATGTCAGAGACATCCATAGAAAGAACAGGAATTGTCAAGCTTTTTACAAGAAGATAGAATTAGGATCTATAAGGAAGAAAGATCAAAGAATTTACATAAAATGAGGAAGCTAGGAGGATTTGCTATTTCTGTAGCCTTTAAACCTCTCAACCATCCACACTTGTGTGGAACAGAGTTTATTGCTTCTAATTTCCATATTGGATGCACTTTTTCACATGTTCTTATGCTCCATTTGCAAGATAATGTCTAGTTATTTGTGTCAGCATTGCCACCTTTGGACTGAAGAAAGAGCCCTGCTGAGTTTTAGAATAATCAGAAAGAGATCTGAACAGGGTGAGTAACATACATTCTTGCCCCAACATGTGGGGATAAATTAGGCAGTTTTGCTTCTGGTCTGTTTTTCTTTGACATACGTATGACTTAATACATTTTTGATTGTCACTTTATCAAAATCAATTCTCACATGACATAAAGCACCCACATTCTCATCTGATCTCTGGAATATAATGTTTTATTTAGCTGTAAGAAATGAAAACAATAAATATATCAGGGGAATACAGAAAAATATTTTTGAAAGAGAACAAAAATTAAATTAGACCCTCAAAAATTAAGATGTATTACACTTTCCGATTGCTTTGTAAACATTTAAACTTTGGATCCTTATTAGCTAATATCCACTTAGAAATGAATACATATCCCACTTGTCGTTCTGAGTCTTTGTTGCCTCACTGGTGGTTATTTTCTCTAGTTTCATCCGTTTGCCTTCAAATTTTAGAGTTCTTTAAAAACCTTTAGTATTCTATGTAACCCTGGAGGCAGAGATGGAGAGGAATGAGATTTGAAGGTCTAGAAAACGTTGCACTATCCAAAATCTCACATCCTCAGGAATAGAAGAGCTACGAACGTTGTAGCTTGCAAATACCAAAAGCAATACAACCCCACTGTCCTGCAAGTAGGTAATGAGTAGGTGTGTGTCTGTGTCTGTGTATGTTGAATATTGCGTGGTTAAGAACTGTTTTTACTTTTTTACTCCAATAAGGTATTTAATAGTGACAAAAGAAGAGGTTCTGATTTTTAAAGAAAAGTACTCGTACTACATTTATGTATTCGTAGAAATAGGACGTTACGGGAAGGTTCTAATTCTTGACATTTCTTTGGTCTGTTCACATCGTGAGACCTGTATCTGTAAATTTGTTAAACATTTTTGCACATCGATGTGTTCTTAAAACATGTGATAATGTTTAGTTTCAGAGGCCAAGTCCCATCAAATAGAATACTTCTTTTTTGACTTTTAGCTACACTGGGATAATTTGACTTTTTAAAAACATTCTGTTGAGCATGTACCAAAACAATCCTTCACATTTATACAATGAGAAGATATTGCTATGAACTTGGACTAGATTCTAAGACATTATCCATGAGTTCACAAGATGGATGGATCAATTTTAAATCACCGAGCTGAGTTGCAGCAATGTGAACTAAGCATAAGCTGTCATTCTTCAAAGTTGACTTCAGAAAATGAAGTTCTTTAAAATGTGTTGTGATTGCAGTGGGTCTTCCAGTAAACAGGTAATCTACTGTGGCTCAAATGTGCCTTTATAAACTTTACAGTAAAGAAGTGTCTGGTTGTCTTAGGAATAAGAATAGCTTTTCCTAGCGTCATGAAGTTATCCTGAAACTCGTTTTCCTCATTTTTGCACACATCATAAAGGAATAGTATATTAACATAAATAGGTAAAGTCTATTTAGTAAGTATTTTTAAATGAGAAAGAATATAAGACTCAATATCCTATTGAGTCATAAAAGATATCTATGTGTTTGTTTAGTACTATGAATACTTTATTTTACACATAGGCTCATATTAGTAGGCAGATGATCAGTTTATATAGTATTAGAGCTAGAGTTCGAATTCAGATATATCTGATACCTGGCCATCAATACTTAATCATCATGCTATCTAAAATGTCTAGACAAGTATGGCTTCCAATTATTAATAATAAATGATGTATTATAGAGTTTTGGGGTTTTCTGCATGTGTTGCACACACTTAGCTATATATGCTTTCCAGAAGATGGCCTGTGAGCAACATTTCTGCAGTTATTTGGTTAATGTTTATCCAGTTGAATTTCTGGGTCTTCAAAAGTCTTTCTCCATAGTGACATCATATTTTTCTCTTCCTCAGGACTAACCTGTTCACATAGAAAACCATAAACCTTCTAATATAATTAAGCATTGTTGTTTTTTTTAATACATTGTACCTAGTATTAGTATAAACCCAAGAATATTCTTTGTAATCTTGTTTTATTCAACTAGGGCTGCCATATCCAAGGACCACATACAGAGTGACTTATGAAATGGAGTGGGATTTTTCTGCTGATTCTGGAGCAGAAAGTTCCAGACAGGTGTCAACAGAATCCATTTCTCCTGTGACGCTTGTTCCACTCTTGTAGACAGTTATCTTCTCATCTTCTCCTTGTGTCTCCCTGTGTCCTCACATTGTCTTAGTTCTGTACATTTCTATGTTCAGATTTTCCATACTGATTAGGACACTGTTCAAGCTGCTCAGAGTGCTTTGAACTAGAGCTTACATTTTAACTTAATTATCTCTTAAAGATCTCATTTCCCTCCTATCAGTCACAATCTACAGTAGTTGAGATGAAAAATTCAATATATATATTGAATTTAAAGATATATATATTTAAGGAAGATGGCATCTAGCATCTAACACTCAAAAAGATTCAAAATGTTTCTGACATTCAGAAAGTAAAATAAAAAATGAGTACTTTACCCTTTCTAAAGCCAAAATAAGTAAAAAAAATACTCTATTTAAGTGGTTTAAAAATAATACCTACATTCAGTTATAACATTAAGTTTTTTCCAGGCTACAAAAATGTCACCAAAATACTTTGTGCCCAATCCATTATCCCATTTTGATTAAATTAAATACAAGCAAGTGGATTTTCAGTAACTATATCTACTGTATTCTCTTGAGGTATATTATCTAAAATTTCTGAAATGTCTTAAGTATATAAGGAGTTATTATTTCCATTAATAGATTAATCATTTTAACCTATGTTTATAAAGTACTGGAAAACTGTTTTCAGGACCCAAGGCAAATTGCTAGGTCAGGCCCAAATGCTTTTACTTTATTTTTCTAAGGGCAACATCATTTGACAAAATAGACTCAGAAAAAAAAAAAAGTCACCAAACTGAATAGCGTAAGCAAAAGAATGAGATTTTCTTATACTCATGGAAGGGCAGATTCCAGAGAGAGAAACAGTTCAATAGAGATTTGCAGGCAGCAAAAGACAAAAATTATTTGGTTGACTAGATACTGAGTACACAGTAGGCCGTATATTATGCTAATAAAGAAATCTTCATTTTTATAATTCAAATTTGGTAGGATTGCATTTATATTTTTATTTTCTTATTTGGCTCTCCAATGTTTTTCATAAAATAAATAACACAAAACTAATTTTTCAGAACAGCAAAATTTTAAATTTTCATCACAGCTTTAGCCTTAACATTTTTTCCCTCCTCACTTTATCACTGTCCTTTATACAAGCGTTAATAGCTGAACAGAGATATACAAATTCAAGTTCCATATGGAACAGAAGAATGGAGAATTTACACTCCACAGCACATGGGTCTTTACCAGGAAAAGGAAGAGTTCCACATGGCTACAGTCTAAAGGATTCATATGCTCTTTCTGAAGGTTTTAATCCTTCATATTATTTTTATTATTATTTTAATATTTATTTGCTAGTAAAGGGGCCACAAACTACTTGGTGTCGGAAAATGGTTAATGCTTAATTTGTTTTTGTTCTTATTGTTTTGGGGTCTTTGCTTGCTGTTTTTATTTGTTTAATTTTTCAAGACAGGGTATCTCTGTGTAGCCATGGCTAACCTGGATCTTACTTTGTAGAACAGATTGGCCTCTAACTAACAGAGATCCACTTGCCCCTGCCTTCTGAGTGCTGAAATTAAAGGTGTGCCTCATCTTTGCCCATTCAGCCTTGTGCCTTATTGAGAGTCATCTCCTCAGAATGCTAAGCAAATGTCTTAGCACTGAGCTCTGTCTTTTGATAGACTTTGTTTTAACAGGTAAATGTCTTCATTAAAAATCCATTTCAACTGCTAGGCTTCCTCTTTCAAACTTACAAATTTAGGATTACAGGAGAGAGGGCAGCTATGGTTTTGTGGCCATATTATATAATCAAAAGGATTTATGTCTTAACATAAGAGATTTGAGTTCTAAGAATTGTAGTCCTTTTGATTTATATTCAGATAGAAAGTCTCATCTACAAAGCAGAGAGAAACAAGCTTTTATGTAGATAATACCACAACATTATCCATGGTATCAGCAGTACTATGGATGCAGATTAATCTGAAAAGGGATTCTCTTCTCATATCTGTGTTCATGTTCCATATGCAAAGGCAAACGGAGGTAATCTGCTAACCAGCCTGGAATGTACATGTATCTCTATCTTCAGCTGGGTTATTGTCATATAAATAAATAGAAAAGCCCTTTTCTTAAACAGAACCAAAGTCAGAATACATTTAGTATAGTGTTTTGAAATGAAGCAGTTGTGTGTTTTTATTGCATGTTCTTTTATTTGATTTCAATTAAATACCACATTCTCAGTGTCTAGGTGACAGGAAAGTGATTCCCTGTGAACTCTCACTGATCTTTGCTAAAACCAAATTTATGGTAAAAAGAAAATACACCAGATCTTTGGGGAGAATGAGAAGATGTAGAATTTAATTACTTAAAGAGGATTGGACTTCTGTCTTCCTCATGCCAATAATCAGTGTTTTCTTAATAGGAAATCAGAATTGCTTTCACTCACATTGGACTTGCCTCCATCACTTGTAAAATCCCTATACGCTGTTCTATTTTCTACTACTGTTTTTGCTTCCTATAAAAAATGCTACATTAATTGATGAAATTACGTGATTTTTTTATTCATCAACTCTCATTTAAATATTGAGGAGGTAAATGTTTAAATAAATCATTATTTTTAATTGTAATAAAGAGATATTAATGAAAGTAATTGGAGATTTTCTTCCTTCCTTTCTTTCATTATTTATTTGTTTTTCAAGACAATGTTTTTATGTGTAGCCCTGGTTGTCCTAGAGCTTGCTTTGTAGACCACTGGCCTCAGACTCAGAGATCTATCTGATTTGATGGAACTGAAAGTACGTGCTACCATACCAAGCTCATAATCAACCATCTTTATATGTAACCTAGAAAGAAAAGTCAGCTCTTCAGCCAAGTTATATTGGTTATCTGAATGTCTATGTTAAGGGAAGTCTGAGTTACACTGACCTGGAAGCAAGGGCATTATTTTATTGTATTATTATATCTATTAGTTGATATGCCAGTCACTATGTAAATTTCAAACTCCCCATAGTCCACCCAGTGTTGGAATTCCAGGCATACCCCACTTTTTCCAGCCAAGAAAGGCCTTTTAGATTAGGAGTGGATTTCATGGATGAAAAAGACCACTACCCTCAATAGTTCAGCCAGAAGACATTATTCTTTATGGAACAGGTGTAGTTATATATTTAATATTTATCTCAATTTCTATCTAAAAGTGAAATATTCAGCCTCTCTTCCATTCCATTTGATGACATTTGCCAGAAGTTGATATGAGGATCATCACATAATCTGCTTTGAGCAAAAGACCTTTGGAACATATATAATTACATCCAACTTTAGTGTATCTAATTAGTTCAACTTTCAAAATAAATCGAGAATTTACTGTTATCACTCATATAGATACTACTATATTTCTTTTAGAAAACCTAAAATTTTCAGGAATCTCAATATACATACCCATTATATCAACAACATTAAAAAATTAATCTTTGATGTGTCTATTGAGATTACTGCTTTTCTGGTCCTGTTAATAAAGCCATTTTTTTAGAAAAACTTTTCTCAGTATGCTTTCTGGTATTCTGACTTTTACAATTTTTCCAACCCCTTTTGTGATGTTCCCTGATGTAAGTGCCTGTGGTCATTTACAGGGTCAAGTTCACCTGATATGGCAGTAAGGAATGAAATCAGGTTAGGAAGGAAGGGCTATATCACAATTGTTGCTGTGACAATTTTAATGAAAGCAATCAGACTTTTTATTTATTTATCAGAAACAGAATATAATGGCAATTTTCAGGATCAATACAGTTGTAGATGCCAGGATACAGTGACATTTGCAAGTAATACAGGGTAGACAAGACCAATTGTCCTGTCAAGTTTCCAGGCTTTCTTGCTTTCTAAGTGTGGGGGGTACCACAAACCCACCTGAACACCTCATTGCTGAGGGAGCACATAAGTCTCTCAGAAGCTAAAAGGAATGTTGTGCACCAGAAACCACGTACCCTAATCTGGAAAATCTATGGTGCATGCCTCTCAACACAGCTTAGGCCAAGCCTACTCCATGATTGCCTGCATCCTGAGTCTTACTTAGATGCAGTAACTGTGATACAGATATACCCTTTGGGGCCAGGATTCCCATTGTCCCCCTGATTTATGCCCTGTGTCCATTTGTGGTTTTCTAAAATGTTTTCCATTTGCTTCTTTGAGGAAGAAGCAAGGAAGAGGAAGAGGAAGAGGAAGGTTTGAGGGATGGAAGCTCACATAATCTGTGGGTACAAGAATAAGATTTAGAATCTTACTAAGGAGTTACGCTGGTTCAGAAAAATTGTGGTAGTAGACTCTTTACAAAGATTTGTGATATCACTACCCCCAGAAAGTTGTCTAGGTTTTCAGTATCAGTTATTACTTTCCTCCTTTTGAATGGGCCTTAAATCCAATTACATAATTACTGGCTGCCACCAATATGAGTGTCATGTCTTATTGTAGAATATTATTTTAATGTGCATTACATTTGTGTATGCTGTGAAACATTTATATAATGATGTAAAGATGTGTTGTATTTTTCATGTTGCATTTGTTTAACTCTGTGAAGGTATATTACTTTGTCTAAGACACCTGATTGATCTAATAAAGAGATGAATTGGCAATAGAAAGGCAGGAGAAAGAATAGGAGGAACTGGCGGGCAAAGAGAATAAACAGGTGGAGAAATCTGGGAAAAGAAGTAGAGGAGCATGATAAGAAGGAGCAAGAAAAGAAGGGACAGCCACATAGCCAGATATGAAATAAGAATGAAAAATATATATACAAAAATAGAGAGAGGTAAAAGCATAAAGGCAAATGATAGAAGGGAAAGTTAAGAAAAGCTGGCAAGAAACAAGCCAAGCTAAGGCCAGCCATTTATAAGTAAGAAAAAACCTCCATGTGATTTACTTGGGAGCTGAGTGGCAGGCTCCCTAAACAGAAAAGAATGAAGAGTAAAATCAACCAGCAATAATGTCTTGCATTTTCATGTACACCTTGCCATGCTAGTAATTGATTATATTGCAGTTGGGTAAGACTGTTAATTGCTTTCTTCTATGTTAATATGAAAGGAGGAAATTTCATAGGGTCTTACCATTTAACAAAGAATTCTAGAAAATTAATGACTGTTAGGAGAAAGGGAATAATCCAATCCCTAGGTTAAACCCTGTATTGGTTGTCCGATGCAGAGTGATCATCCCCTAAACCAGATATATACAAACAAACAAAATGGCCTCAGCAGGTTGCATTTGTGTATTTCTCAGTATGCTTACATACATGTATGTTTGTAACAATAATAATCACAGAGAAAAAGGCTATCTACTTGAGAGTAGAAGGGATGTTGAGGGGGAGGGGAGGAAATCTAATCTTAATCTATTTATGTTCCCATCTGTGTTCTGTTTGCACTGGCGGGTTCTGTTTACAATATATCCCACTCCCCTTCAGTAATCCCTAAGTACTGGCCCTGCTTCTTCTTACTCCACCCTCTCAGTGGAACCTAGTGAGAAATCCTCCCTAGTGCTCTCAATTCTCCACATCCTGATGAGTCATAAAAAGTGCAATAGGACCAATGCATTGTTTTTCAAGACAATGTTTTTATGTGTAGCCCTGGTGGTCCTAGAGCTTGCTTTGTAGACCACTGGCCTCAAACTCAGAGATCTATGTACTTTATGTTTAATAGCTGTTTATGTATCTTTTTTGCCTCTTTGATTAGCATGCATGCTTCCTAGTTAAAGAGATTCACACCTACTCCAATTGCCTAGAATAGTGTTTGGCATTTGTTAGGCATTTAATTAATGCCAACTACATTGATGGATAACCAATGTTCACCTGTCTGTGTGAAACTATATATTCAGTGCTATGGACATTACAGTTCTGAAAATAAGATATGAACACTGAATACATACATACAAAGCAATGGAATTGTATCTTCAATGATACATCTTATTTATTGAGTGAACTGTGTTGGAGAAAGTAAACTTTACATGGACTCACATATCTACCTAAAAAATTAAGGGATTACATTAAACCTTTGAGACTGTCTGAGATGAATTCTTCAGATCTTCACTAAAGGTTTATTAAAGTCAATGACCTACATGTCTACATTATTTTCCCTAAAACTATACAGGGTGTATTGTTGGATATTGTTGGAGCTTGATGGATAGCTGTAAGAAACCAAAAAGAAATAAATGTCCTTGTAAAAGAACCTCTTGTGCTGTGAAAATTATCATGGTGTCTTTTTATACCCACCTTATACGTGCCCTTCCTAAGTCTGTTGTTTCTATGAAATGAGTCAATTAGTGAAAGAATTAGGCACAAAAAGATGCAACCACAGCGAAATCACTAGAAAAGTTGTGTCAAGATTAAATCCCCAGGGAAGGCATCAAGACACATATCTCAAAGACAAAGCATTTTCAGTGGCTTATGTCTTATGCCATATGCTATAGACACTTGCCTTTTACCTTAGCAAGTAAACATGAGGCTTTGAAGAGCTGCCATCCAGTTTAGATTCAACAGCAATACTGGAATGGGAGTTTACTGTCAGGAAACTTCCCATGGCTAAGTGGTCATCCCACAGAGAGTCTGCAGGAGATCATAATGCAGGCACCTCCCACTGATGCTAGACTTAGTACGGAGAGAATCCATTAACACAAATTTCATGGAAAACCAAGAAGAGAGATGTCAAGTACTCAGAACAGTATTGAATGTGAAGTTGCTGAATAATTGTCCACACTTCACCATGAACTATCCCTCATGGAGTTAAATAAACTAAATTTGCTCACTACCATGATTATTAAAAATGAGGAAGGTTTCAATACAAATATTCCTGAGTTGCATTTTGATACTAAAACCCATTCTTATGTTTTGCTGTAAATATTACTTGCCTGGGTCAAGTAAAGTTTCTAGAACTCAGAAGACTTGGTGACTTATCTGGCACCAAAAATTATGGATCAGATCATAAGGAGGACATTTTTATTTTATTTCAATTAAATTTATTAAGCACAAGAATGTCATAAATAACTATCCACATCAATTTAGTCATTCCATTTATTGAAATATTGTAATAATTATAGTAATTTAAATAAAAATAAGATCTGCCACAGCCTTTACTGAGCTAATAAAAATCCATGTGGACTTTCAGAATAATAACAAAAGTTACACAATAATGTTAGAATGAACACCTAGGTACCAAGTGATTAATATCTTCAAATTCCTGTTAAATTAAAATTTCAGTTCTCCACAATCTTACCATTTCCAAAAGCACTTAAATATGCTTCAGTAGTATTGAGAATAATTCAAATAATAGAAAACTAATCCAAATAGACATGTCTTACCTAATGGACAATGGTTCAGCCCCATCACACATTTACTTAGGAATGATATGTAATAAGCTCTGGGCCAAAGTGACACCACAGAAATGACTATCATATGGTCTCTGCCTCCTAGGAGGCTAAGAGACACACCAAGGGATAATTAAAATAGTGATTGGCATGTATGACTGTAGAAGTCATAGTTGCAAAATGGCCATCTCTGTGAGAGAAGAACAAAGATCCTTCATACAGAAAAAAAAAGAAAAAATGATTTCATAGGAGACTGAGAAGTTTGAAAACTACAGGAGGGAAAGTACATTCTGAGAAATTGGGCTAGTTTGTGTTAAGTAACAGAGGCAGGAAGCTGGTTCTGCATACACAAGCCATCAAGAATTTCTGTCTGGGATCTACCTCAGTGATCTTTGCATTAAGAGGTATAATTGCAAACCATTGGACTTTGACATAATCGAAATATTTGTCTTGTAGATTCTTAGTTTTGAAAGGTATTTTTTATATTTTTATTTTTAATTTAATTTTTTCATTAAAAATGTCATCTCCATCAATGTATCCCCCTTGCTCCCCCTACCCCTCTCAATCCCTCCCAGCCAGCCCTCAGCCTTGCCTCTCCCCAAGCATTACCTCTTTAAACTCACATACCTTACATTTAAATCTTAAGAATATCTCACATCAAAAATAGAGCATGAAGTCTGGAATGCTCACTTTAAAATGGTGCACAGTGTGGCATGGGCATCTCCACTCCCCCCGTCATTCTTCTCATGCAGCTTGTGTTCTCTCCAGCTTCTCTCCTTCATATGCTACCAAGTCTAGATAATTTCAAGGTTTCATTGCCGTTGTGCTGTTCTACATGTGTCTCTGTTCTGCATGTGTTGAAAAATTTTGAAGTAATACTAAATTAATGGCATTGGTGTATAAAGTTGGATAGCATATTATGAAATAAAAAACATTTTTCTATGTAAATTTTTTCTTCTTTTTTTATCCTCTGGATAATCACTAGACTTGAAACTCCACTTTTCAGTAACTAAGATTTGTGATTTTTAATGCATCTTAATCGTGCTATTAATATATGTCATTGTTACTTTTCCTCACGTGTATCTCATACACATTCACTTTCTCTAATATGTTCCCTTACTCTCCTTTCTCCTTGCTCTAATTCAATTATCTTTTTAATGACCTAATGGCCCCTCTATCATATTAAGATTATTGTTTCTTGTTAGTTCTCATTTATTAATCTAATTTCAACACCTGAGTAAAGAAAGATGATGCTTAATGGTTTGATATATGGTTTCTTTTGTTCGATCGACCCAATAACATATTGTCCTTCTATGACATATTTTGCTCTTCCTTATGATGAATAATGCTTCATTTTCTACATATACCTTAATTTCATTACCCATTTGTTAATTTAAAGGAACCTAAGCTTATTCTACAGCTTTATTACTGTTTATAGAAGTGCAGTAAACATATATATTATATATAATATATATATATATATATATATATATATATATCTGATGAGAGAGAGATGCATGTAATTTCTTCCGTGTATAAAATGAATTTTGTGCCTGGATCATCTGAACATCTTTCTTGTTCTCTCTCTCTCTCTCTCTCTCTCTCTCTCTCTCTCTCTCTCTCTCTCTCTCTCTCTCCCCACACACACACCAGCAATGTGTGTTCATTTCCATCCAGTTCTTTGGCGCATTGTCTTTTTAAGCTTTTTTTTTTGTCAAAAAAATGAGCATCATTATATTTATTGGTGGGCCATTCATATTTTATATTTTGAAAGGTGTCTTTTCATATTATGTACCAATTTATTAATAGGCTTAAATTTTCTTTTAGAATATTTATCATTATTATTAACAATATTTTTACAGAAAGGGCAGGAAAGGAGCATTAAAAAGGGAGGGAATGGGAAAAAGGAGAAAAAGAATGGGGTGGACAGGACAGAAAAATGGGTTTATGGGAAGTGTTTTGTGCCTCACAAAGATGTTATAAGAAAAAAATGTGGAACAAGAGTACCAGAACAATAATTCAGGAACACAAGGATGTGTTTGCTAATGCAATGAGAACTAAGCTAAGTATAGCAGAAATTTATGCCCATGCATGCATGCATGTAACTAGACAACCATAAGATCTTAACAGCAAGAATGTTTAAAAAGTGACAGTTTTAAGGATGCCAGAAGCTGTGATGACAGGGTGATAATTACTGTTAAAATACTTGATGGTCAGATTGGAAGAGAAACAGGTCCGAGATTCAAATAAAGGAGATGTTACAAGAGAATGTGTGACTGAGATTTATAAAATTAGGTGAAGACATCTAAGGAGTAGATCACACCATTAGGTATTTAGGGAATAAATGTGACACCATTTGTACATATTTGTAGACAGGACTAAAAATATTCAAATTCCAAAAAAAATGTGTTCATGTGTGTTTATGTAGGTAGTATATATAGATGAATATGTTTGTATATGTACATGCATGTGTGAGTTCATGTGTCTATGTGTGTGATGGGTGTGCACATCAAATTGGTCTCAGGTGACTTGCTCTGTTGCTCTCCATAGGCTTAGTCTCTCTTCTATTGCTGTGACACAATACCAAGACCAGGACAACTTACTTATAAAAGAAAGCATTCAATTGGACTTGAGGTTTCTAAGGATTAAGTCCACAGTGGCAGAACAAAGGCATGGCAGCAGGGAGTACTGAGATCTCACATCTTGAGCTGTATATAGGAGGGAGGGAGGGAGGGAGAGGAGAGGAGAGGAGAGGAGAGGGAGAGGAGAGGGGAGAGAGAGAGAGAGAGAGAGAGAGAGAGAGAGAGAGAGAGAGAGAGAGAGAGAGAGAGGAGGGAGGGAGGGAGGGAGGGAGGGAGGGAGGGAGGGAGGGAGGGAGGGGAGAGGAGAGAGAGAGAGAGAGAGAGAGAAGAGAGAGAGAGAGAGAGAGAGAGAGAGAGAGAGAGAGAGAGAGAGAGTCCCTACTGGGACACCCCCTCCACCTAAGACACAACTCCTAATAGCTCCCATACAGTTCCACAAATTAGGGATCAAGTATTCAAACATAAAACTATAGTACCATTCTCACTGAAATCATATCATCTTTTTTTGAGACAAGGAATCTCACTGAACTTGGAGCTCATTGATTGGCTAAACTGACTAGCCAGCAAGCCTACACCTTACCCCCCTAAATCCTCCCAATGCTAGGACTGCAAGTATGTGCCACAGCGCATGATATTTACATAGTTGTGGGGGATCTGAACTGTGGCAGTAAGGGCTCACTAACGAAAAACTCTTGGAGAGAATAGGATCTCTGGCTTGGGTGGAGACCTAATATCATTCCAGTTGGACTGCATAAACAACTGGTCACAGGACAAGTTAGAGTGAGACAAGCTCACATTACACTAGGCTAAAAATATGGATAAAATAATCTTTTAATAAGACAGTGTAGGTTTCTTTTATTCTCTTCCACAATTCCTACCTACCATTGGTGTAATATTTTACAAGAGCTCAGCCAACCTGGTTTTGTAACTCTCCCTGATTTTTTGTTATTTTTTTAAATACTAAAAGTATAATTCTTTCTTGCCTTCCATTTCTACCATGCATTCTCCAAAGCGTTGGGGGTCTTGACTCTTTCTTTAATGCTTGCATTCCTGTCTCAGGACTGCCATCCAGTATGTGGCTGATCTCTGTACTGGCTTAACTCAAGTGGCATGGCTCTCCCCCCCTCCAACCATATTTATATAGAAATGAGAAAGCTGGGTGAAATAGTAAAATGTTATGAAGCATTTTTTATATGAAAATCTCAAGAGTTTTAAATTCAAATTATTCCCCAAATACTACTGTGTGGTGATTCTTTTTATACCTATAATTCCAGTGAGTAAGCAGACATGTGAGAATGTGGCTTCTGTTTACTAGGTGGAAAGTAGCAAGTTGGTTGGGACTCTAGATTTCATTTCTTTAGAGTCTTCTTCATACATTACAGGGATTCAGCTGTCACTGGCTTATCATTTAATTGAATTATTAAGCAATAATAACACCAGGCCCCCAAATCATAAAGATGAAGAACAAATGTTTTTAAGTTTTGACTCAACTCCAAAATTAATTGCCAGGATTAAGAAATGAAAATAGAGAAACTCAGTTCAATCTCTATCTTACATACAAAATGGATATTGTAATATACTTGCATATATATTGTAACTGATAGAGCAACATATTAGAGCATATATATGTATATATACTTATATATGTATATATATATATCCTCAAAGCATTAGATATTAGCTATTTGTACTTGCTATTTTTATTACACCAACTAGATAATAGTTAAAGCTTTTTCTCTGAATTGTTGTATACATCTACAATACAGAACTAACGCAGAGATATTCAAGTCATCTTGTGTATTTTATTGTAAGCTATTCTGGGTATTCTTTCACAAGTGATTCACTCTGAAAATGAAACAAAGGCAATAATAGATGTTTACTGAGTCTGGTGTTTGTCAGCGCTTACCAAATACCATTTAATCTATACTGAATTCCAGCTCCATCTTAACAAGACGCACGAAAGAAGACGTCATCGTGTCTTCCAGCCTCTTTTGCAACAAGGAAATATTATGCCTCAGGAACGTAAAGTGACTGGCTCCATGTGCAATTAAGAAACTGGAGCTCAAACAGACTTCCAAGAATGTGAGAATATTTTACGTGCTCTAAATTCATTAGATCTTCTCCAGTTAGCCATTTTATCACGATTTTCCTGGAGATTTTGGATCCTGATACACTTGAAGTGCTGAGTCATTTCAGAAATGCTACAGCATCTGCCGTGCAGTGGCAGTGCAAACCCAGTCTTCCTCATGCATTTTCTCTTTACTTACTGGCGAGCGATGTGCAAACCCTACAGCCTATGGTTGCACAGAATTCCTTAGATACTGGAGTCCAACGCATGACGGCAGCATGCATGAAAAATACATCTGACTGTGTCAAGAAGTACATGAGCTCTGAAAATAAATGATTAAGTTTAAATAGCATTTATCAGGGTTAGATATACGAAAGCAAGTCATTAGCCTGCTGTCTCAGAGCAACCAAAAACAATTCTGTATTTCCTTCTCAGTGGTATCATGAAGGAATTGAGAAATTGTTCTTAAATGGTGATATATAATACAATTTATGCACTTAATTGCAGTATATTATATCCTTGGAAAATGTCTCAGTTAAAGAAAACCAGCAACCACACTGAAAATTTGAGTATGGGTACTAATCTTAAATTTTCTTCCTCATTACATACATTTCTATCCAATCTCCTATAATCTAATGATTCTGTAGTATATCAAGAGAGGGTGACAGGGAAGCTATATTACACACTGGAATCTCTAAATCAACAAAGAGAAAGCAAAGATTCACTTTCTTCAAGGTCAACTAAAAAGTTGGTGCCTCACGTACATCATCAAGGTGTGTTCTCTCTCTCTCCGTGAAATCCCCACCACTGGCTATTCAAACACTTAAACAAGTCTCTCTCGCTGAAGATGGGGTGAATCTAATGATTTGCTTCTAACAAAGAGAATAATGTTGGACATAATGCTTAATTTTTTTTTTTTTTGTCTCAACCCTCTTGACTTTGATGGAAACCATTTACCAATTCTGGTAAAGCAAAAGAAGAAGCTCAGTTGGTAAAGAGCCATTGACAACAGTCAGGCTAGTGACTGTGGATGTCAACCATCAGTCACAGTCAGAGTTCCATGTGAATGGTGCAGTAAAAAATGGAAAAGTGGCACCCTCAGGGGAGTGTCCAGAGTCAGATACATCCAGAGAGACTGTTCTAGATTTTGCACCATTAGAAATTTCATGAGATAATAAATTGCATTCTTTTCAACTATTGATATTTGGGTAAAAATATTATGTGACAATGATGAAATGCTTTTGCTAATTTTAAATCACAATTTCTCAAAGAAAAGTTTTCAAAAACTACTCTTCACTCTTATGTTTTCACAACACACATACAATAGCCTCAAATGTATTTAATATAACTGTGCAGTGTATTATTAACGGGGAAATAGCTTGCTGTGTTTTTCCTCTATCTGGTAGTCTCTATCAAAACTGTTTCAAGCTGAAGCATCTAAGTGAATTGGGATCCACTGATTAGCTACAAATTTGAGAGTGCTGCATTCCCACCTCATCTAACACCCAAGCTTGGGCACAGTGAGCATCTCTGTAAACACTCAGGTTTATCCTAAACAAGCCCTACCTCAAATCTACCTCTTATTTTAGGGTACATAAATATCTCTTACCAGTTATGCATATAATGGTACAGTTTCTACAGATTTATTATTTAAAGGTGGATTTGATTAGAAATATTGTGACAATGAAACTCAGTGTGGAACACTTAAGATAGATTTCTTTTTTTTCCAGACAAAATATTTACATAGTCATCTTTGTAGGAAGATTTGCATTTTAATCCCAACTTTTTATTATGAGAAAGCAAACTAAATTGTCCTCCCAGATCCTTCCAAATATGCCAGCAAGTGAAAAGTGATCAGGATGAATCCTTGCTGAGACCAAGTGACATGTTATCATAGGTGATTAGGGAGAGAGAACCTTCTATACTTTGTTGCTTTGTTTCCTTGAAGATGAGAAGATTTCGACTATACACAATGCTGGCTCTCTAGCTAGAGAAAAGATGCAGATTGCAAATGCCCTTGAGAAGTGAGAAGACATGTGGGAGAGCAGCCTAGAAGAAGAAATGTCTGAGTTATGGAGTTAGGCACTTTCTGATACCATGGTTGCCAAGGTGAGGGGGTACCTCCAACTACAATGTGGGATCCTACTTTACTTTTCTCCTAGGCATGTTTATTTGGATGCTTTCTTTGATCCAGGAATCACCAAGAAAACCTACAGAAAAACATAGAATAATTGTGTCAAGAGGCCTAACACTGGACACTGTCCTGCTACACATAGCAAGTGAGGAAGGAGCTAGGTTTCTTCTCCAAACTTAACCTTGAAACTGAGTCTTCCTGCTCCACAGCCCTGTGCCCACTTGGCATCTGTGGTTTTGCTAAACTTTACACATCACAGCTCATTTTCAGGTGCTTCTCCTGATTTAATTTTTCGATCAGTGGCTCATTTATTTTCACTGCTATGGAACCTAAGATGTCACTGAGATTTGGAGTGCCATAAAATTATTCTCTTCAGTTCTCTGAGTACCCAGCTCTGTAAGTACCTGGCCAGGGTTCTCCATGGAGACTGTGCCTTCCACACATCTCCCCCTGTTTTACAGTCATTGCCCTAAGAACACAACATAGCAATGCTCATTATAAGTATGTCGAACCTGCCAGTAGATGTTATTTTTCCTTTGTCGTCTCTGATTGTTATATTTGGAATATAGTTTTTCATTTTAAAAATGTATCTAGTCAGTACATTTGAATTGGCCTCAGTATTTAAGCTTAAAGTATTTTTTGCATTGTATAAAGAAAACCCTGCTTTCTTGGGGGAAACTATGTATATAAACCTAGAGAACAAACTATGGTTAAGTTTTCTTACTTAGATCTCAGTCTTTAGCATTACAAGTTTGATTTAAAAAAAAAATAGAAAGATATCTACCCTTTCATCCTAGTGGGGGCCTTATAAAAGGAATGCACTCTCCAGTTATCTGCCTTGGTTCGTGGGATTTTTTTCAAAGGAACGCATTCTAATCTCTTAACACTAAGGTAACTGCATAATATTACTGTGGATGAAAATCTGGCCAATTACACATTTTTATGGGCTAGCTATTAAGAATCAAGTAATTGTTCAATAGTTGCATAACATGAGCTATTAACATAGCTTATCATGCAGCATGCTGGTATTGAATTTCAATTGAAAGGGTTATTTAATAATGGTATTGAAATAAAAAATGAATTCTCCATATCCTGAGTAATATCACTGCTTTTACATGTTCTGCGGTCTGTAATAGGCCATTAGATAAAAGATAGTAATGAATTCTGGAGGAGTAAGCCCATTGATGATGAATAAAGGGGATGATTTTATTCCTGCTTCAGAAAGAATGATGTCTATATCTTCCTTAAAAGAATTGTAGTCATTATGAACTTCCGGATTTACATCCCTTCCGGCTTTGAATACAACTTTAATCCTATGCAATGTCTTCAAGAGATATAGAAATATTTTATAATATATAGAGAAAGGTGCCTAGAAACAGAGATGTGAATGTTAAAGTTCCAAGACTTGAAAGTTAAAATTATTGACATTTTACTTATATAATGAAGAGTACAAAGAACTAAAATATTTTCTTAAAATCAAAATGTATAGATTTTTTTTAGTATTTTAATAACAAAACAATAAGAATACAAGTGTTCAAAATTGCTAATCTTATATATATATATATATATATATATATATATTCTGGATATCAAATTATTATTCAGGCAAATTATGTATAAATATTGATAATTTTTTATGAGTCAATGTTAACAATTAAGTAGCTTTAAAATTATTAAGTCTCTAATGTGTCTATGATCAGTTTGGTACTGAACAGCAGGCAGAGAGAATCAGAGCCATAGAGTCCCTGCCAATGAGACTTTATTCCAGTGTGTTCTTCACTCTGTGGTCATCCTCTATAACAGAGAACTTGAAAAAGATCCTTAGCTTATGTTTAAAAATCACAGCATGATTTAAAGTTACCATGGTGATAGTTAGGTGACTTATAAGGATTCCACAGTGGCCGGAATCTCCTGTGTATAGTGATTATTTAAAATTCCTATCTGACTGAGGAAGAAATCATTAACCACATTAGAAAACTTGATCAATTTCAGATATTGAGCAAAAATTTAAAAATGAGAGAACTTTCTCTGCCCTTTGTCGATTCAGAAACGATTTCCCGTTTAATGCTGTACTCTTTCCAAGACCATTTGACTCTAAAATACTGAACTTCACTCCAGCTTTGCTGCATCGTCTAGATCATGATAGATTAGGGCAAGCTGCCTTTGACAGTTTGGAAGAGATCAAGAAACATTTCGAACTAGACGCAAAGAAACCTGAGAGGCCACCTCTCTGTGCCTTCGTAGTGATTGTATAACCCCCTCAGGGAACCCAAATCCATAGCCACTCAGGTGGGTTGTATAAAAAGGCACACTATCTACGAGCCGGCTAAACACTTCCCTCCTACCCTCTTCAAATCATTTCTAGAATATCTGTGACAAACCATACAGTACAAATCTAATCTGCTATATGTAATACTTCAATGGAAAACATGTCTTCATATGTTCAGTGAAGATACTGTTAAAGAGTATTTCCAGTCTATGATGGTTGATGGAATCTGTAGGTAGATAGTCAACAGGTACATAAGAACGGCTACAGAGGATAAACAAAACAGAATTTTCTCAGTGTTCCATTGTTGTTTTCTGTTTGTTTCTTTCACCTATTTTCTTATTTGATACAAGCTAGCTGAGAAGAAATGGCCTTTAAGAAGATGCTTGTATAAGATTCACCTGTGTTCGTTACCGTGCGTCATTGGTCTGGCTAGAGACTTTAGTTTCTGTTACACCACTGATAATGGGCTCTCACTGGGGCTCCCAGTGATGTGTGGCAACAAACGCTTGTAAGTAAAGACGAACATACTAAAGAATAATCTGTGTCTCAACAGGGGTCACTGTAACTTCCACAAGATTCTCCTTCTTTGGGGGTGGGATGATTTTGCTTTGTTTTGTTTGATTTTTTTTTTTAAATTTGGGTTTGTTAGGGGTTGGAGAGATTGCAAGGGCAGAGGGTGGGAAAGAGGGAACAGAGAGATAAGTGCATGATATGAAATTCATGAAGAATTAATAAACATAAAAAGCAACAACTAGACACACACATACAAAACAAACAAACAAAAAACCAGCTTAACCTGTAAGCAAGCCTATGAGTAATTTTCCTAATTAATGATTGATGTTGGAATCACCCAGGCCACTGCGGGTGGTACAACCCCTAGGCAGGTGGTCCTGGGGTATATTAGGTAGCACTCAAAGCCAGTCAGTCAGCACTACTCCTTTATGGCATCTGCTTCAGTTCATGCCTCCAGGTTTCCACCTTGGGTTCTTGCCCTAGCTTTCCTACAGTTGTAGATGAACTACAGATGTCAACTGAAACAAACCAGTTCCTCCTCCGCAAAGCTGAAGGTCATGGTGTTCTAACACATCAGTAGAAACCCTAAGACAGTGACTTCTCTGAAGATAGATGACCTGGGCCATCAGAGCACTATCACCCGCTCATTTGAGAGCTAAACTTCATT
The DNA here is from genome assembly GCA_033318265.1 of Phyllotis vaccarum. Lineage (NCBI taxonomy): Eukaryota > Metazoa > Chordata > Mammalia > Rodentia > Cricetidae > Phyllotis > Phyllotis vaccarum. The sequence goes on along the minus strand of JARWLC010000019.1, from coordinate 52,116,750 downwards.
AAAAAACAAAGGATGCCTCATTACAGCAGCTGTTTCACAAACAAAGACACTTCTTTATTAAAGCCCCACACAGACTGCAAAATCAGAAAGCAATTGACCAAAAAGAGATCTGCCTGAATCTTAAAAGGAGAGTGAGCACAGGATCATGGATTGTTCATCTATCACAGTGAAAGCATCATTTTATCAAAGTGGTAGTCCAGACAGAGCCTCAATGTGGAGACTTTGGAAGCTCAGGCAGACTCATTATCAGCAGTCTGTAAGGTGTTAGAGAGTTTTTGAAATTAGTTTAGACAGTGTATTAGTTTGGGAAGTATTATACATATCATGGATGCAAGAACACAGCCCATGTAGTTTTAGGAAAAAAAGATGTTAATGAAGATCTGTAGTACGAGGTTTCTGGCCTTGACTTTCAAGCCTAACCTCAAAGTCTAGGCCCACAGACCCACAGACCCGCAGACCCGCAGACCCGCAGACCCGCAGACCCGCAGACCCACAGAGACACACAGATATTTACAATAGTTTTATGTTGATCAGCCTCAGGCCCAGGTATATCACTTGCTAGCTCTCTACCCTTCATCTAACCCATGACTCATCCTGTTCAGCCATGAGGCTCGGTACCTTTTCTTAGAGCTGCATAGTTGTCCTCTGCTTCTTTTGGCTTCTCTCTGGTGTTCTGCCTGGCATTCTGCTGTCAGAGTTTTTAGTCTGGTTGCCCCACCTATACTTCCTGCCTGCCTTTGGCCAATCAGCGCTTTTTATTAAACCAGTGGGTGGGACAATTATTTACCATGAAACAACACAATACCCCTACAAAGATCTATCCTCCTGTGGTTGAAAGCCTACAACTTGGGCATCTTTAAGATCATGAATATAGTTTTTGTTATGGAGTGCTTTATGAAAGGTAAACATAAATTTTCTCTATTTTTAGTTTGTACCCACGTAAAATATATTATTATCATAGCCAGAAAATTCTCTAAGGGATGATCATATCAATGAAATCTAAGGGCATAACATTAATAAGTATTTATATATATTATCATATGATATTTCATATATTCATAATAGAAAAATACTGGAATTACTGGCATTATTCATATTTTAGACATTTTTCCAGTTTTTGCATTTCACATACAGAGTGGTTCTCTCTTTTGATAAAAGCATTGTTTAGCAGAGACTTGACCTATATGATGACCCCAGCACCAGTACCAACTTAGGTCAAAACATGGAAAAGGTCATTTGCTTGTCTACATTTTAATTTTTTTATTTGTAAAACAAGATGCATAGGATACCTTATATACATTATGTTTAGATGCAGAACTTTGTTTGTTTGGGAAACTGGAAGGGAAAATATCTATTATACATTTTACTCAAGATCCTACTGCTAAAAACATCTATACAAGTCATTCATTTAACATGGAGAACTTGAGATGGCACCCTCCTAAAGTCTTCACTACTATAGGTTGGTGCTCTTGGTACTGGACAGTATTCTGCATGCTACCAAGAGAAATATAAACACTAACTCATCTACAAACCCTTCAATCTACGATGGTGTCCTGCCTGCAAGATATGCTAATGCAATGGTGGAATAAAGCTTGTGGAAGTAAATAATCAGTGTCTGATTTAAGTTAAAGCCCATTTCAAGAAAGAGAACCTATATCCAACACTGTTTTGGATGGTCAAAAACCCAAAACTAGGTAGCCCAAAGACATAGGAAAATAACAAATACTGCTATTCTGCTAAAGGAACGTAGCAGTGAAATGATTCCTAATGAGTTCAGTTATTTGCTTAGCTATCATCAGAGAAGCTTCCTCCTGCAACAGATAGGAACATATAGAGACATCCACAGCCAAACAATATACAACTAAGATAGACCTGGGATCACTTAGCCCTAAATGAGATGGCTTCATCAATCCCTCCCCTCAGGGCTTACAAGATGTCTTCTTGACGTCTCAAGAAATACCTTAGTGTTGGGAATGTGATTGGAACAAAGAATAGTATTCACTTTTTTAAAATTTCACAACATGAACACTGCTTCTTGGTGACATTAATACCAGATTATATTTAACATTTTTAAACTAATTTGAATAAAAGTGTGGCATTTCTTCAGTAGTTAAAGCAGAATTTTTACCTAATAGTAGGAGTAGAGAGGATGTGATAAATGATATCGATGATTAAGGAAATGAGACAATGACTATACAGAATTAGCCTTTGAAAGCAATGGTTCTCAAACAACCCTTTCACAGGGGTTGCCTAAGAGGACCTGAAAGTACAGATATTTATATTAAAATTTATAACAGAAAAAGTTAGTCATGAAGTAGCAATGAAAATAATTTTATGGATGGGAGTCACTATAACATAAGGAACTGTATTAAAGGGTCACAGCATTAGGAAGGTTGAGAACTACTATTTTAAAGTGGATAAAGAATAACATTGAAAATTATCACTTTTCCTTGAGAACCACAAGTGCTCAAGGAACAGTTTCACTGGACAAACTCTCCAACAAGGGTGTCATGGGACCAGATAGCTTTATGCTACTGTTATAGTTTTAGAAGTAGAGGAGTTTGGGGGATTTAATATAATACCTCACACAAGCTAAACACTTGCTCTACAACTGAGTTTAATACATATTCATTTCTAACTGCCTTTCATACAGCTAGAGGTTCTAGTTCATGCTGCTTGTGAGTATACAAAAAAGCATAAACCATTATTTTTAATAACATATTTATTGCCTGGCCTAGGGGTTGGCTCACTGAATATAATAATTGGTGTAGAAGCAGGGGTGCAAGAGTTCATATGCCAAGGAACATGTATGTGATAGCTGTGGTCAGTGGACCCTGTGGAAAATACAAGTACACACATGAGAGTCTTTGGAAGCTTACAGTATGCAAGAGGAGACCCTGCCTCAGACACAGTGTAAGGAGAGAACCAATATAGGAGATTGTCTTTTGATTGCCCATACATACTACAGTATGTGTAAGACTATATTCCCCCACACAATCACACATAGAACATGCCTACATACCAAAATACTTCCCCACACAAATATACACAGGTATCTCCACGCAAAAAAAGTACATCTTATACTTATATAAGACATAAGTATATAAATTTACGCATAGAGGAGTTTGCTATGGGGAACAAGTGGCTAATACTGAGTAGGGTAGCACATGCTCCCAGTACTTAGTATATTGAGGAAGAATTATGAGATGAAATTTATCCCAAGAAATAGAGCAAAATGCTGTCTCAGAGAGACAGATACATAGATAGATAGATAGATAGATAGATAGATAGATAGATACATACATACATACATACATACATACATACATACATACATACATATACAGATACATATATAGAGACAGACAGATAGATAGATAGATAGATAGATAGATAGATAGATAGATAGATAGATACATACATACATACATACATACATACATACATACATACATACATATACAGATACAGATATAGAAAGACAGGTAGATAGATAGGTAGGTAGGTAGGTAGGTAGGTAGGTAGGTAGATAGATAGATAGGTAGGTAGGTAGGCTATATATAAATAACCCCCATACAGTAAGTATAAATAAAGAAATCTGAAATGGGGTAAATCATTTCTGCTTCTTTAATGCAGATCATTCTTTAGGAAACATTGTTTCTTTATTTTTCCTATTGTTTCATCAATTTCACTTAGATGGCTTCTGGCTCCTTCAAATACATTGTTTTCAGAACTTGACTCTGGATATTTCCCTGGCATTTCTATTCTACTGTTTATCATCACTCTCCTTCCAAAGTTTACTATAGGAGACTAGAAATCTTTCTTTGATTCTCTCACTCACATCAGCACGAGTGGTCCAAGTACTCCCATTTCTATCTACAAAATGCCAGTGAGCTCCACTTATTTCACTCTTAAAGGTAACCACGATAGTGGTAAGCCAGGGTACTCTTCATTGGTGATGCTCAGAGCCTTCAAACTGTCACCTAATTATATTGTCATTTAAGTTACTTACACTTACTGGGAGTTCTTGAATAATTTAATCACAGCATTCATGCCTTTGTGTAGCGTGCTATGAAAACTTTTCGTAGATGTAAAGATTAAAAAGTGACTCATTAGCATCCATGAAGCAACTAGTGTGCACAGGCTTCACTAATCTCATCTTGTGTTAGTTCCCACTCCCAGATCTCACAGGAGTCAATGTGGTCTATGTAGTAGTTTCCATCTGTTGCCTATCTTGATGAGGGGTAAAGACTATATTTCTCTATGGGTAAAAGGACATATGTTTATAGATTCTTGTTAGGAATTTTGCTGGTTTAGTAAACTAGTAGCTGTAGATTCTTTTTCCAGTAGCCATGCGTTCACTAGCATCATATATCATTTGGATTTTAGACAAGGCATGGTATCGCTCTTGGTGAGTGTGTCTCAATTAGAGAGTTTTTTTGTTACTATAAAGATATACATGCCACTATATTGCTCACTGGTTATCATGCCATTGAGGTGGCATATAGGCATCGCAATTTGGGGGGGCTTTTCCTTTTAGAAGTTTGCATGGTGCCTTCTACTATCATAAAATAGTCTTAAGGGAGGGGACACTAAGTCCAGTTCCAGCTCAGAGGCTTTGTGTTCTGTTTCTGAAGTGCCTGACGAGTTTAATAATAAGGACTTAACTTTAACCTTTACAGAAATAAACCAAGGGGCATGGCAATTGATAGTCTTTTATATTGCCCTCTTCTACAACTCAAAGAGGTATTTGTTGAGATGGCTCAGTAGGCAAGGTACTTTCTACCACACCTAAAGATTTGGTCCCTGTGGTGACCATTTTAGTAGACAACTGAGTTTTATAAATTGTCCCCTGATATATACAACCACATCCATGCATCCATGCCATGGCTTACACTTACACACACACCATACACACACACACACACACACACACACACACACACACACACACATACACACAAACACAAGTATATCAATGAAATTTTAAAAATAAAAGATAAGTCAAAGATCAAAAATTGCCATTGAAATTTTCAATTTATAAATAACTTTTAATAATTTAAAAATCTAGAGTATCTTATTTAGGAAATATGTGTCAAATTGAAGGCATTAAAGGTTTTGTATATTTTTTCAAAACATTTTACAGTAGAATGCATATAAGCCAGGATTTATTTTGAGCTTGATTATATGTGGTGTGAGGAGGTTAGAGTTGATACTAAATTTTGCTTTAATTTGTATTGTTTTTTCTAGATAAGTATTAAATTTCTTATTTTATTTCCTGACATAAAATTGCTCTGTTTCTGTGTTTCTAAATCATTTATTAATTCACTATATCTGTAGTTGCCAATTCTATTTGGCATAATTTTCTTCTGAAAAACATTCTGGTAGATACAATTCTAATAAAGTAATCAAATGTAACACTGCAACTTGGTGTGTCAGTATCTGATAGGTTGAGTTTGATCCCTGGAATATCCATGGTAGTAGTGAACTTACACCTAATAGATTGAAATAAGGAGAGCAAGATATCACCTTTTGCCAAAAGTACAGAAAATTAATACAATCATGAGTGAGTTGGCATTCTATCAGATAATTGACTTAAAATCTTAAATAAAATAGTAGTGGGTGGAGATCTGTTACAGTAGGCAGTGGAGATCTGTCGAAGTCTGGAGAACTGAAAACTCAGAAAACTGAATTAAACATGTGAATCATGAATCACATGACCCTCGTTGGATCATGTTGTGCAACATTAAGCACTGACCTCTGAAAATGACATGGTGGCATTTCTTTTAAAATTTCATAAGCCTACCCTTCAAGGAATATAGATATTAAAGGTTCTGGAGGAGTAGCTCTTGAAACCACAATCCTTCACCTCAAGGATTAATGGCCTGCTAGTACTAAGTAAAAAAGACTTTTTTTCCTTCCTTCCTTTATAGATGGTACAGCCATCTATAAATTGCCCATGTCTTTCTAAATGATGCTTCCTACACTCCTGTAAACAATCGTAATTGAACTCATTATCCCATAAAGTTATATTTGAGTTGAATCATTCTTTGAGAATTTATCATTAGTGTCTTATCTTTAGTGAATCAACATTTGTGGGGATATTTTCAAACATAATAAATGTGTCCTCTGATATCTCTGACTGTTTTTATTACGTTTGAAACTATCCCCACAAACATTTGTTTGTTTTCCTGTGAAAAGTTCAGATAATACTTGCTTTCTGAATAAGAGAGAGACATCATAGAACCAAAGGAGAGATTAGGAGAAGGGCTTACATTGGCTCTGCTATGGGTGATGTGACATTCCACTAAAGTTAAGCTGTCAGAGGCTGGTGTTCAAGCGGATAACTCTTATGTCATTCTTTTCCCTATATGATATGGTTTAGAATGATTTCTTCCCACAGGCAGTTACATAGCCTGAGTTATGGGTAAAACCATGTAACTAATTCTGTTTCATCTGAAGATGGACTGTTCATGGGGAGACATCTTACTGGCTGTCTTCTATATAACATAGAGTGGGTGCTTTTTTGATGAACGCATTCCATCTAGTGAGAATGGGGACAAGTTGTAAATGGCTGGTAGACTCAAGAATGTATTACAAAACCAAAAGGACTAGATATGGAACAAAATTTTAAGCAGAATGTGGCATCAGTTGCACAACTTGTATTCTAGGCAATGAGGAATGCTACTGAGGCTGGTCCATCTGATGAGGAAATATTGCTGCTGCAAGAGCAATGAGAAAATACCATCTATTTCACTAGCTTGTTAATTGATGGAGTGGAAAAAATGATCTGCTGTTGGCAGCCTACTTTTCTGATAAACTGGAGGGTACAGCATAAGGGGAAGAATATAAACTGAATATCTGATAAATTCTCCTGTTGTGTTTCTAAATTTGGAACCCACAAGAAGAATCAGATAGTGAGAAGAGTCAGGTAAAAGTGATAGAACTTGCTCTCAAGTCTGACCTTTAATGTAATGGCTAGAAAACTCCATGAGTCAGCATTTAGATATGATAGAGAATTTTCTGCAGTTTTCTATTTTAATTAAGAAAGTCTTTTATAGAAGGAATGAAAGAACCTCTCACAGTAGTATTAATTTGTATTTCTTTGGTGGCTAAAGATGTTAAATATCATTTATAATGTTTCTCAGTCATTGGTATTACATCTTTTCAGAATTCTCTAGTTAAATTAGATTATTAGTTTTTATAATATTTATTTACTTGTGTTCTTATTCTAGTTATTAACCGTGGGTCCCTCAGGATACTTTTCTCATCATATAGTCTTCCTTTTAACTTGAGCAATGTTGTTGTCTCTTGCTCTACAGAAATGTTTTAATTTTATGAGGTTCTATTTATTAACTGCTAGTATTATCACCTGAACAATCTGGGTCCTTTTAGAAGGTCATTGCTCTATGAATGAGTTCAAGTGTATCTCTTACGTTATTTTCTATCAGTGTCAGGGAATTGGTTTTATGTGGACATCCTTAATCATTCGAAGTTGATGTTTTATACAGAGTGAGAGATAAGGATTGAGTTTTATTCTTTTACATGTAGTTATATAGTTGGATCAGCACCATTTATTGAAGATGTTTTTTGTTTTCCAATGAATATCATTGGCTTCTTTCCCAAAAATTAGGTGCTAGAAGATTGTAGGTTTATATGTAGGTTTTAATTATATTCCAATGGTCAGTAAGTTCCATAGCCAAGGAGTTATTGGCAAGTCTTAGCTATTGGGGGAGTGTAGTGGATTGTGCTCTGTTCCATTGTAAATAAATGTCACGCATACTGGTTTAATAAAAACACTGATTGACTGAAGGCAGACAGGAAGTGTGGGTGGGGCTATCAGACTAAGAAAACTCTGGGAATAGGAAGAGCAGAGCAGAGACACCACAGAGAAATGCCAGGAGATGCAGAGGAAAGAAGCTGAAACGCTGCTGAGAAAAGGTACCAAGCCACATGGCTGAACAGGATAAGAATCATGGGTTAGTTTAAGAGCAAGAGCTAGCTAGCAATATGCCAGGGCCCTAGACTGATCAGCATAAAATTAATACAAGAGTCTGTGTGTTCCTGTGGCTCAGAACCTCAGGGCTAGGCCTGAAAGTCCTGGCCAGAAACTTAATAGTACAAATGGTGTACCACCATGGGCAAATACACTCCCATAAAGCCTTAGAAAGCTTAAAGGGTTCTATAGCACAGAATTGGAACCATAAACAGTTTCTAAGTTGTGTCTCTTATATGAGCTGTGCTACAGAGACACCCTGATGAGGCCTCTGGCCTTGGCGGGCTTTTGGAAGTGAGGTTTAAGCTGAAATATGGCAGGTTCCTGAAGTCTCATGGGAGCCTAGATGTAAGCAGCAAGCTGTAAATGATGAATTTAAAGCTTTCTGTTTACACAGACAAAATGAAACAGAGTCAAAGACTGCTTCTTAGTAGCAGCAGCATTTTCTTGGGTCAGCTCTGTTTGCTGGAGGCAAGCAGAAGCACAGCTTTTTTTAAAGAGAAGTTTTCTGACTCATTATTATTAGCAAAACACTTGTGAATCTTCTGCCAAATACTTAAATGGAGTTCATGAGCAAAAGACGGCAATGCTTTACTTGGTGATTATATGGACCCTAAAGTAAACCACAGTGACAATTGTGCATTCTACCAGTACCTCTGCTAAAAGCATAAATCCTATGAAGCTAGAAAAGGAGCTGAGTAGAACCAGTAAGCCACCCTAGTAAAAGCCTTTAATCCTTAGCCACACTGTGCAGATTAAAGGTGTGGCCAGAAAGAGAAAGAAATAGAGGGAAGTTGGTGGAGTCAGCCACCCTTGCCAAGCAAAGGTGTGGTCAGAAACAGAAAAAAGGTAAGAAATAAGAGATATAAAGTAAAGACAGATTCAAAAAAGCTCTCAATGGTTTAGAGTGTATTGATATAATATATAAATTCTTGAGAGAGAAAAGCAAAAGGAAAAAAAAAGATAGAGAATGTCTTTTTAAAAAAATAGTGTTAAAAATGTAATAGACCAGGTAAAGATGGAAAATACAAAGAGTGTCTGCATACTGTATGTTATTGTCTTGTCTTTAAGTTTTTCTGACTACAAAGGAAGAAGAATAAGCTGCTAAAGACATTTGATTATAAATGCTGCTAGATTAATCCAACCTATATATTTTATAAATAAGTTGACTTTAAAATTGAAATCAAAAGATATGCTTCTTGGGAGAAGAGGTTTTCTTTTCATTTCCACAGAAAATGAAAGACTGTGGATTTATTCCTGGTTAAATAAAATAATGTATGATACAGGCAAAACCCCTGAAAAATCTTGAAAAGCTTTCAAGAACATTTAAGGTTTAAAACATAAGGGAACTGAATTATATTTCTTTCCCAACTGTACACTGAAACCTCAAATCCCAAATCTCAGACTGAGGCAATTTTTTTGAGGCGAGATTCAAACAGCGGAAATTAATTTTGTGGTCACTAAGGTAATCTTTGATCTACACCATCAGTGTCCTTCTAAGATATGACATTAATACAAAAGAGAACAAAATATGTTATTCTGTAGAAAACAGACTCAGATAGTCACTTCAAAATTGTCCTGAGGAGTTTATAATCAAAGCCTATCTTTAGGTGGTACTTGTCAGCCTAGTGACATTGTCATAGTTCATGTTTAATCATAGTTGTAGGGCCCCTATTATCCTTTTGGAGACATCAAAGGTTGCAGTTAGTCATCATCATTGTTCACTGCAGAAAACAGAGGGTGTTTTTAATTTATTTAACAAAAAAATGTAGATTACATAATTGTATCTACATTAAAGTTCTTTAGAGGCAAAATAATTTTCAAAGAGCCATCTACATATTTGTTGCAGAAATGCTTTAAAACATTGTTTTATAGATATGCTTGGTTTATGTCACAAAGCTGACATTGTCCTGAATGGCTCCTTTAATTATTTTCTTTAAAATAAACATTTTTGCTGTGGAGTTATGGTACATTAAATATCTGTCCCTTCTACTGGTTTAATAAAATGTTGATTGGCCAGAAGGCAGACAGGAAGTATGGGTGGGGCTACCAGACTAAGAAAACTCTGTGAAGGGGAAGAGCAAGGCAGAGATGCCAGAAGACACAGATAAAAGGAGACCAGAACGCTGTTTTAAGAAAAAGTACTAAGGCACTTGGATAATGATGGGTTAGTTTAAGTTTTGATTTAGTAAGTTATATGCCTGAGCCATAAGCTGATTAGCATAAAATCAATGTAAGCTTCTGTGTGTTTCTTTGGGGTCTTGGGACCTCTGGTTCATATCTTGGGGCTAGTCCAGATCAGAAACTTCATACTACACATTTTCCCATGTTCACATCAGAAGTTAAATTGTAGCTGTCTCAGATACCTGTATTTTACGGGAAATAGTTCTCTTTTCAGTAGAAAGACTACACCCAAGAAATAGCTTTATATACCAGAGAGATATATAAAGTTTCCATTACAACCAATATTCTTATCTTTCCTGCTACATATCTTGCTGCTTATTATTTTAAAGCTTGTTTATCCAGGTAGGTTGAGTTCACTGGCAGATCCTCCCACTAATAGAAATCAAATTATATCTTATGCCCTCTGTTCATAAAACATATTAACAGGTTCTATATCAAGTCAAGAAAAGGAAAATATTGATATCATAAGTATACAACACAATATTGGTTATAGATGGGGAAAGGACAAGTTTCTTTTCACATCACAAGTGAAGGAACACTGTGTGTGAAGGGAATTTTGTTACTGAGTTTGTCACAGTGTTGAGAGTTTGGGACTAAAATTCCAGTTCCACACAGTGTTAATAGATCACTGATTTTAAAGTCCTTCAGTGTATCCTGGCAGGAAAGCTTTATGAGGACATAAGTTGCACAGTACGTCCATTGTTGAGGAGAGGAATAGTATGCCTGAGAGTCTGTCTTTGAACATTAAATTCAAACTTGGTGACTTTTTAACTTATGAATGGAACAATGTTCAATAACTGGATACACTTCAAATGAAGTCTCTTTCATTTTTTGTTTAGATAACGTTGCAAAACCACTTATTATGGTTACTCTTCAGAATTGAGAATAAATGCAAAATAGGTAAGCAGAACCAGTTATGTCTGGTTTTTAACTGTGTAGAGATAACAATGGTAGCTAATGGTTTTCTTGAGACCCTTCATTTATCAATTCAAATTTACAAACTTTCATACTTCTCATCCCCAAGAATGGTTTAAACCTGCATTTGTCAACCCGTTGTTCATGACAATCTTTGGGAGTCCTATATCAGATATCTTGCATATTATACATTTACATTAGATTAATGACAATAGTAAAATTAAAGTTATAAAGTAGAAAAAAAAAAAAGGAATTTTATGGTTGGAAGAAACCACGAGAGAAGGAACTGTACTAAAGGGCCATAGCATTAGGAAGCTTGAGAACAGCTTCAATCACTTTAACATATTATGTTTCAACAAAGTTAAATTAAATGATTAAGGACAAGGTATCCATTAGAAAATGATGTAAAAGCATTTTCAAATTTATGTTTGAAATAAAATAAAGTTCATGCCAGAGCAATGAGTTTACCATCCTATTGAATTACAAAAAAGATGGCCGAAAATGCTTATTTTTTACCTTCCTAGATATTTATAAAGTATTTGGAAAAAAGATAAAATACAATGTTACAATGAGGTTTCTCGGTTTTGGGCGGCCAGAGGACCTGACACACAGACCTGCAGCCCCAGACACCTAGCTGCCCGCCGCTTCGGTTCCCAGAAATGATTCAGATGCTTATATTAGCTTCATGCTGTCTGGCCTATGGCTCAGGCACATTGCTAGCTTGCTCTTTCATCTTAACTCAACTCATGTCCACTAATCTGTCTTCCACGTGGCTCATCTGTGTTCCTTACATGTTGCTCCTTTGGGCTTCTGGCTCAGTCTGTCTGACTCCGCCACTGCTTCTCCTACCTATGGTCTGATTTCCCCTCCTACTTTTTCTATGGTACCTGTCATGGGCCAAAACAGCTCCTTTATTTAAAGATTGATATTCACAGCATACAGAAAGACATTCCCACATCAATACAATACCTAATTTTATATGTATATTTTGGGGTGAAGATATGTGGAATGCAAGTAATTAGAATGGAAATAGAAATTGGAAGGTGAAATCATATTTGTAGTAAAGCTGTGTGTGTGTGTGTGTGTGTGTGTGTGTGTGTGTGTGTGTGTGTGCTCTTTTGATTTATACAATTCAAATATCCTGAACTTTTAAAAAATAAGCAGAATAGCCAACTGAATTAGCCATTACTTAAAACTAAATCATACTGAAGGCTAAACAGTAAAGCTGATGCAAAGAATGTGAAGTAGCATTGCAAGAAAAACATTTGTCTAAAGCCCCAATGAAGTTTTTGTTTCCTTTTGTGATTTATGGGGTTTAGTCAGAAAGTCAGTTTGTTAATGTGCATCAAACTTAGCATCTCAATTCTTTGAAGAGTGATTCTGATCATGTTCCAGAAATCAGAAACCCATTAACTAGAGCTTTACAATTTCTTGATAATTTGATCAGTTTACTGTAGTAGGAGGTTTCTGTCCTAGACTTTTGGGCCTAGCCTTAAGGTTTAGGCGCCCAGACCCGCAGTCCTGCAGTCCCACAGTCTCACAGAGACACGCAGAGGTTTACTATAGTTTTAGGCTGATCAGCCTCAGGCCCAGGCATATCATTTGCTAGCTCTCTACCCTTCATCTAACCCAGATTCTTCCTGTTCAGCCATGTGGCTCGGTACCTTTCTTTAGAGCAGCATAGTTGTCCTCTGCTTCTTTCTGCTTCTCTCTGGCATTCTGCTCTGTGCTTCCTGTTCTCAGAGTTTTTAGTCTGATAGCCCTGCCCACACTTCCTGCCTGCCTTTGGCCCATCAGTGCTTTTTATTAAACCAGTGAGTGGGACAATTATTTACCAAGAAACAACACAATACCCCTAAATGCAATGCCCCTACATATCCCCTTTTCTCCTTTTAAAACAAAAAGAACTCCACATCTAATATTCTTTCCCCCCTTATCTATAACAATTTACAAACAACACTGTAAATAAACACAAACATCCATAATCCATGTTTTGGGAATGTGGGCGTCATTCTCTAGGCTACTTCCTGCTGAATGGGGATGCTGGCAATCCCATAGGAATCCAAAGAAAAATTTAGGATTATGCACAAGTCTTTAGTGGAGTAGTCTGTAAGGCTGGGTGATCTCAGCCAGTCTCCTTGAAGTTGTTCTGGATACAGAGCCTGGGAAACTTCAACAGAGGTGCTCTGAAATGTTGAATCATCTGGGCCATCCATTTCCATTGGAGATTTTTCAGGGGTCTTCCTTTATCAAACTTTATGTTCTTTATCCAAGAATAAATCCACAGTCTCTCATATTCTGTGAAAATAAAAGGAAAATCTTTTCTCCAAAGTAGTGTATCTTTGCATTTCAATTTTAAAGTCAATTCATTTACAAAATATATAGGTTGAATTAGTTCAACAACATTTATAATCAAGATATTTTCAGTCAAGAGGCTTAAAGATAAGACAATAACATACAGTATCCAGACATTCTTTGTTTTTTTCCATCTTTATGTGGATTACTTTTTATTTATTTTACTCTATTTCTTCTTTAAAGGTTTTCTCTACCATTTCTCTTCTTTCTCTAAGCCTATGTATCTATATTTTCAACATAGTCTAAACCACTTAGACTTTTTTTTTAAAAAAAAAAAACTGTCTTTACTGTATATTTATTTCTTAACTTTTTCTGTCTCTGACCACACCTTTGTTTGGCTAGGGTGATTGACTCCACCCAGATTCTTTTATTTCTTTCAATTTCTGAACACACCTTTAATCTGCCAAGGTTCAAATTTGGTAGGATGAGTGGATGGCTCCACCCAGCTCCTAGTCTAATTTCATAGAATTTAGCTTTTTAGCCCAGGTACTCAAGGGAATTTTAGGGTCCATATAATTACCAAGTAAAGCTCTGCCATCTGCTGCTCATTAACTCCATTTAAGTATTAGGCAGCAGGGCTTCTTTTAAAAACTCACAAGTGTTTTGCCTCTAAGGCTGAATCAGGAAGTTTCTTTTAAAAAAGCCAAGCCTCTGCTTGCCTCCGGCAAACAGAACTAATCCAAGGAAACATTGACGCTCAGAGGCCAACTTTAATTCTATTCTCTTTTTTTCCTTATTAATAGAAACCTTAAATCCACCATACAGAGTTCTTTGCTTACATTTAGACTCAGGAACTGGCCTTCTTCACCTTAAGTTGCATGTAGCAAACATACCATTTTATAATTTACACCCATATACCACTCAGTCTCTTTACCGTGGGCTACTTCAGAGACCCAACTCGGAAGCTGCTTTGGGCTTCAGTTCCTGTGCTCTAGACTGTTTTTTAATCTTTCTATTGCTTTATGTGGGTAATTTTACCCACGTTGGGCTGCCATTTGTAGTAGGTGGTTTCTGGCCTGGACTTTCGGGCCTACCCTCAAGGTTGAGGCCCACAGACCTGTTGACCCGCAGAGACACACAGATGCATACAATAGCTTTCAGCTGATCGGCCTCAGGCCCAGGCATATAACTTGCTAACTCTCTACCCTTTATCTAACACATGATTCTACCTGTTCAGCCATGTGGCTCGGTACCTTTCTTTAGAGAAGCATAGTTGTCCTCTGCTTCTTTCTGCTTCTCTCTGGCATTCTGCTCTGTGCTTCCTGTTCTCAGAGTCTTTAGTCTGGTAGCCCTGCCCACACTTCCTGCCTGCCTTTGGCCCATCAGTACTTTTTATTAAACCAGTGGGTGGGACAATTATTTACCATGAAACAACACAATACCCCTACAGTTTACCAAGTTAGAGCACCAGGAAAAAAAAGCCAGTATATAAAGTATAAAAAGCAGGATAGTCCAGCAAAAGTCCTTGAGAAAAGTTATTGGTTTAACTGAGCTGTAGTTTATGTGACTATATTCAGCTTTATAAATTGCTCCTGGGTAATACTTTTCACTTAATATAAGGTTCTAAAGAGAAGTGGAGATGATGAACATTTCACAGTCCTGAACCTCTAACATGTTTGTCAACATTTGTCATTCTCACCTAAAATGTTTCTCAGATCATACTAGTCCTTAGCACACGTGTGTCCCCAGAGTTGTTTAAACAGTGATGTTCACTGCCTCATATCTGTGTCTTCAGCCATCTACACTTTCTTTCAAAATTTACACAAAATTTTCTTTATTTTGTTTCTCTTTTCTGTCCCAAGAATCTATATTTTCTAAAGGTTATTACTATGATCATGATGAATCCAGACAGAAATTTTTCATGTCATTTGTCTACCAATTTTCTCTGGACTTGTAAGACTGTTCAGTACCTATTTCAACATAAAACCCAACATATAATATGTGCCCTCTGCTCAATATATATTGGTTTCAATAAAAGAAAAAAACACCATTTGTTTCTATATAAAAATTCCACGAAACTGAACATTTTCCAGGGATGTTTCTCCAAAGCCTGATTTTGAAATAGAGTTTCTGGTAAGTCAATAATAGCTCCTGGAAGTTCCCACAACATGAACAAGAAATTATGAGTATAGGTGCTTTCACTCAAAAATTTAGTATTTGGCCGAAAAATTCATGGAGTTCTTAGTATCTTATGTTATCCTTAAATGCCTCTGTGATATACTATCAACTCTTTTATTAATTATACTCCCAACAAAATTATAAAGTATCAAGATAAATATTCCTCATTCTTTCTCATTAAAAACTCTGTTTCTACAAATGTATGATTGGTGATAAACTATAAGAAAGAAGCCAACAAAAATGATCACAGATTACCCAAGATCATATGGGTTTCCAGAGAAAGATTAAATCACTCATTATAATATCAAATAACTCTTCTTCAGCATAACTGAGTTCCTTTGTATTTCCTCCCACTTTAGCCTTTTAAATTTATTTGCATATGTACCTGTGCCCTCAAAGTCATGGTGCTTGTATGAAGGGCGGATAACAACATACTAAAGTCATTTATTTTCTTCTAACATTAGGGTCCTAGCATTGTAACCCAGCTCTTTAGGCTTGGCATCAAGTGTGTTTACCTACTAGATAATTTCAGTCACTGAATCAATCAGATATTGCATTCCTTACTCATTATTTTGAAAATGGAAATAAGTCAGTAGAATAAGGAAACTTGAGAATGTGGCTAAAGCCTTAAGCAAATATTCTTACTTCCTTGATTTTCTAAAAATAGACTGTTGTAGCTTAGTCTGCTGACATTCTTATGAGTAATTCAATGTAATCTATCATTTAGGAATGTGAAATAAGCCAGCTTATTATGGTACTTTATTCACCATCCACATCCTATGCCATCCTTTGGCAATAGCCCTAGTGACTATGGAATTTTCTCTATGCAACAACCCTCCCCCAATTTTATGAAAATCTAATCCTGTTCTGTGATCTATTAATAGTACATCTAAAGATTCTGTTGAATTTACTCCATGTAAATAATGTCAGTTGGTGCCTATAAAATAAAAGATTATTTTTCTTCCTTTCTTGCCTTATCTCTTCTCTTTTCATTTTTTTTTTTTTTGAGGGTTTGTCACTGTGTACCTCAGGCTGGCCTCAAACTCATAGTCTTTTGGCCTCAACTTCTTTGTACAATGGCCCGCTTCGTATACATAATTTGGAAGCTGCCTTGGCTCAGTTTCTGTGATCTAGAACCCTTTCTAATCTTTCTCAGGCTTTAAGTGGATAATCAACCCACGTTGGATGTGCCATCTGTTGTAGTAGGGTTTCTCTGGGTCCCGGCGGCCAGAGACCTGGACCCACAGACCCGCCGCCCGAGACCCCTTAGCTGCCTAGCCGCCCGGGTCCCCAGAAACGATTCAGACGCTTATATTAACTTCATGCTGTTTGGCCTATGGCTCAGGCACATTGCTAGCTAGCTCTTACATCTTAACTCAACCCATTTCCATTAATCTGTCTGCCATGTGGCCTGTGGATCACCTGTGCTCCTTACATGTTTCTTCTTGGGCGGCTGGCTCGATCTGCCTGACTCTGCCCTGCTTCTCCTACCTATGCTCTGATTTCCCCTCCTACTTCTTCTATGGTGCCTGCCATGGCCCAAAACAGCTCCTTTATTATAGATTGAGATTCACAGCATACATAAACACATTCCCACATCAAGTACTAGGGGATAAACCTGTGCCAAGACAATCAGAAAAATATATATATTCACTTCAGTAATTATTTGTTTATGTTTTCACAGATAATACAATTCATGCTCAGTGTATGTTAGAAAATATCTTCCTCAAATTTTTCACTACTGGATGAGGGATGGGAGGTTTGGGGAAGTTGAGTTCATTTATACATAAATGGTCCTATGGCACAAATTGGAGTGAAAAACAATTTTCTCAGCTCTTCTAGTTCTATGAATGCCAACACAAATGTAATTATTTAAAGAAGAAAATATCCAAACTCATTATTCTCAATTTTTTTTCCTATTTTTGGTTAAGATTCAAGGGCAGGTAACTTTTTGATTTTTATAATTTTAATGTGTTTGATATTATTGTTTCAAAAATAATTTGAGGTAAGCTTATATTTAAATATCAGTTATCAAAATATGAATAAAATATACAACATCATAGACAAATGGCTAAACAGTCTACAACCACATGTCTATAAGTCAAAACCACTACCAAACAAGCCAAAAAACCTTCTTATGACAGATGGCGCCCAACACAGGGCACCATCTGTTATAATTAGGTTCTGGGGCTGGCTAGTTAGAGGTTTAGACTTCCAGACCTGTCGCTTAGATTGCTTAGTCACCCGCCGCTGTTTCTAAGCTCTTTAAAAATGATTTAGATGTTTATATTAATTTTATGTTGGGTGTCTGGCTTCAGACAAGGGTGGAGTCAGATCAGTTCGAGCAAGCCTCCTCCCCCAAAAAAAGAAAAACATATAAAATACACAAATAAGCCATGGACCATGTGATAAAACAAATTAAATAAAATAAATTAAATAAAAAAAAAAGAATAACTAATAATGTGCCTAAGCCATAGGCCAAACAAAATAAAATTAATATAAACATCTAAATCATTTTTAAAAGCCTAAACAGCAACAAACAACTACACAATTTTAAACCACAAGTTCTTAAATCTAAACCTCTACCAAACCAAGTCAAAAAATCTTATTATAACACAACCCCATCTTTTTTTTTTTCATTTTAAGACAGGGTATCTATATGTAACAGCCTTGGCTGTCTTTGTACTCATACTATAGACTAAGCTGGCCTTGATTGCCTATGTGTCCGGAGTGCTGGGATTAAATCTATGTGCCACCACTATCACAGTCAAGTCTCCTCTTGCCTTTTATAAACTTATATCTTATACTAAATTATGTCTGTATTTTTTAGCTTTGCTATAAAATTTTAATTTTAAAATATAATTTAACAATTCAGGATTTAACTGTACTCTGCCTTCTTCTAAAAAATCATCTTTCAGTGAAGATAAAAATTCTGCTAACCATAAACTGCTGTCTTAAAGATGTTTCCTTAATATCTATAGTGTAAGTAAAATGTGATATTCTGAATATGTGTATATATACATAATTTGGTGATTGTATCATGACATAATAGATAATTGTGTGCAAGTTTGTAAAAATAGGTTCAACAGGTTAAATTTTTTCATTATTATTATTATTATTGCAAAGATTATATAATTTTTAAATTAATATTATTAAATACATAATAATATAAATATTGTGTCATAATGAATAATACATACTTTATATTACTATGCTTTATTTTGTTATTATTTCTCCTATTTTTGTTTCATAATGTAGAAATAGTTATATATAAGATCCAAGACAAAAATTTCAGGCTATTTTCACGATCTGAAAAGTCAAGGCAATTTAAAAGTCTTACTGTTTTATTTTGTTACATTATACTACTTTCAAAATTAAATAGCTCACACCTAAATGAATCTTTGTGATCTTACTTTTAAAAAATGATTTTTAAATTAAATAGTTCTGTTTAGGTCACCATAAGATTGAAGAGTCTATCAAATTATTTTCAGAACACTAAGCACATTATAACAATTTTTTAAGTGAAATGAATTTTTCCTAGATAAAGAACTTTTCTAATATAATTATATTTGACTTGCATTGGATTCTTCCAAAAGAAATTGACACACTCTAACTCTTTTAAATTTGCTCTAGTCCATGTATGTGAGTGTGTGAGTATGCTTGTCTGTGTGTATACATGTGTGTGTATATATATATGTGTGTGCTATGCGTATATATGAAGTATATATCTCCAAAACTATTTATATTATCTAACTCTGGTCTGTGAAGAAGTTATAGTATAGTCATGACAATATCAGAATCTCTAAGTAATATTTGAATAAGTATTCAGTGGCTGCTCAAAGAAATAAACACCTGTGCTATTATCTGAAAGGTCAGATGGGATAAAAGTAGGATGTGCCAAATGGTATGATGTTACAATTGCTCACAAAGAAAAGCCATTTCCAGAATTTTCACAATAAGATTTATTCTGGAGCTCTCCCAATTCCTCTGTTGACATGCCCAACATGGACTAAACTTTCTATTCAAAGCATTGTCAGTGTTACTGAAAAAAATTCAAGGAAACAAAATGGGTAAAGTTGATGTTAGGAACACCGTCCTTCCCTACAATCATGTAAGAGAATTATTATGAAAGCATATATTCAGTGGCCTGGGTTTGCTAAATTTAACCTTACCCATGACTCACTGTTGAGAAAGACTGACCTATTCAATTTTAAAAATAGTACATTTTGAATAAGCTGGCCTATAGCAAAGCTGAACTGATAGCACCCATTAATGACATTATTTTAAAGTATGTTTTTCTACTGCCTTGCCAAGTTGTTGAAGAAAGCAGGAAGTACTACATATTTACAAAGACCATACCTTCTTTGTCCACCATCTCATTATGTTTCTAAGCCTGTTCTGCTGGGAGCAGTTTGTGTGTTTCTGGCTATTTGGAAGACAGAAGGTTTGAAGGTTTGTTATTTTGACTATCAATCAACTAGCTTTCTTCTGAGATTTTCAGTGTGGAGATATTAAGGCTACTTCCTATCTATAGACAGGCAATAGATTACCTAGCTATAATAGATATTTTTCTGGAATGCCTTTGTGGACTTCTATTGTTTTTTGACTGCATTTTATAACTTCATCCTTCTCACATAGAGCACACTTTTTTTTTTTTTAAACCATAAGTTATCATAGCCTAAGCAGAAGATTTAGGCTACGCACAGGTCTACCTACTCACATTGGTAGACCACTAAATTTGTGTGCAATTCACTTGAGTTATTTGATCACACTGAATTCTGATACACCCGTCTGTCTTTTCATTTGGTGAGTCCACATTTACTTGTTTTCTTATTCCTCTTCCTTTGCTCACCATGTTCAATGGATGGTGATCACCAAAGGCACCAAGGCTCTCCATGTTTGTTTGTTTGTTTGTATGTATGCACGTAGGTACGTATGTATGTATGTATGTATGTATGTATGTATGTATGTATGTATGTATGTATTTATTTATGTGTGTGTGTGTGTGTGTGTGTGTGTGTGTGTGTGTGTGTGTGTGTGTGTGTGTGGCCCTCCATGTTGGTAATCCTCATTGTCATTTTCACCAGACTTAGATTCACCACACAGCTCTGGGTGTGTCTAGGAGAGTGTTTATCGTAGTTCATTTGAACTGCCTACTTAACACAGATCTAAAAACATTTGGTAATAGAGAATCTCAAGTGAAAAAATAAATTGCCCACATCATGTTGGCTTGTCGGTGAGACAGTTTCTTCATTGATAATTTATGTAAGAGGGCCCAGGCCCCTGTGAGCAGTGCCATCTCTGTAAAGGTAGGTCTGGATGGCTCTAAAGGTAGCTGAGCAAGCCGGGAACAGGAGGACCTCATGGTTCCTGCTCTAATCCCCTGCCTTGAGTTCCTGTTTGACTCCTCTAGATGAAGGACTGTAACTTGTAGCACAAAATAAATTCTTTATTCTCCAAATTCCTTTTGGTTTATGTTTTATCACAGCAACATATGCGGAGTAGTACAGCACATCCAGATTCATTGTCAGTGTGGATTAAGCCATCCCATAGGCGAGGGTTTCCATCAGGAAAAAAAAAAAAAAAAAAAGGAGTCCCTTTGTGGAGCATCTCTCTGCTTCCTCATTGCAGACATGATGTGATGATATGCCTCTTAGCCCTAGAACCATATCTATGGCAGTTCTTACCAGACTTCTTTCCACACCATAATGAAAGCTGCCATAAATCTGTGATACAAAGTAAATTATTTATTTCTTTTATTACATACTTTCTCTAACAAAGTAAATATTATAACCTCTGGCCCTCACCTTATTAATCTCTCCTTTGATACAGTACCTTAACACTGCCATGTAGTCTAATGTCCTTCAATTCCTGTGTCCATAAATACAATCAGGCTATATTTCATTAAAATCTATCAATTTGTTCATTTAAAACACTTTTAAGATATCCTTTTGTTGATATCAATTTTGAACATTCATATTAGATAATCTAATAGTGTTTTATGTCACCACATTTAATTATCTTCCTGCTTGATATTCATGTTTATTGTTGCTAGCACCTTTCAACAAATAAGAAAAGTCAGAATAGGTGTTGACATAGCCTGTATAAGTTTATACAACCTAAAAAAAGGATGCTAATTTAAAAATATGTTCTGGCATTAATGAGTCATGTGCAAGATTTAAATTTTGCTTGTCCCTCTTCCGGCAGGATAAATAGAGGCTACTGGCTGTAAAAAAAAATGGCAATTAGATGGATCTGGGGAAAGAAGAGGTCATTCTGCCATTCATCTGGCTGTGTGAGTACAAACTACTTCTGAAGTTAATAGGAAGCATAATTTCCCACATCTGTAGTTTAAAATCACACAACAAACCCTCTCATAACTATTTATGTTTCCTTGGCAATGATGTCTTGTAAGATTTTCTTCTTCTCATCTGTCACTGAGAACACCTGGTTGCTAAAACATATTTACCTTGTGACACACAAATCCTACTTAATCATGTATTCTTCCAATCATCCTTAGAGATAGCAACCAGGCCAGATTTTTAGAATCATTTAGGATGAACCAAAGGAATCATTCTGGACAAACCAAATTTTACAGAAGATGCTTCCTGGAACTCTCTCATCATGTGGTATTCCTAGTTTGTCTAAAACAGTGAATCTCAATCTGTGTGTTGTGACCCCTTTGGGGATTAAATGACCGTTTCTCAGGGATCACATATCAGATATTCTGCATGCCAGATATTTACATTAAGATTTGTATCAATAGCAAAAGAATAGTTATAAAATAGCAATGAAGATAAGTTTGCTTGGAGTCACCACAGCATGAGGAACTATATCAAACTATATCCCATTAGTATGGTTAAGAGCCAATGTCTTGAGTAACAGATCTCATTTCATTAAGACAATGTATCTTATTCTGTCAGACTTCAGGCTTTCACTGGCAGTCTTAAGCAGACTAACAAGGCCTTTAATAATGCATAGTGAATTAAGTAATTACACATAGGTCACACCCATAGAAATAAAAACAAATAGCTATTAAACATTTGAAAGAATTATCAGTGGCTTTTATAACAAAATACACA
Source organism: Phyllotis vaccarum (assembly GCA_033318265.1). Classification (NCBI taxonomy): domain Eukaryota; kingdom Metazoa; phylum Chordata; class Mammalia; order Rodentia; family Cricetidae; genus Phyllotis; species Phyllotis vaccarum. Next base: position 52,094,100 of record JARWLC010000019.1, on the reverse strand, counting down.
TATATTCATATGCTAATTTATCAGTTTTGTAAAATTATTGAACATTTAAAAGTTTTGTACTAGAGGAAGATATATATTTACTCATAGTTGTAAGTGGAGTTGTAATTTTGTATTATCTGGAAGGAAATTTGATCAGATATTTTTCATCATGACCCTATAGCAAATGTTGGGGATTAAATTGAAGCACATAATAATTTTGATGAGCTATTTCTGTCAACACGTTCATAAGAAATAAACCAATGATACAAATGTCCCAGAAAGTGTATAGTTAGATAGTTAATGGAACATATATGTGGATTAGTTATTTATATATTGCCACTGCAGAAATACTCACAAAAAAACAGGTCAAAGGAATGAAGGTTGATTTTGACTCATGGTACAAGCATGTAAAGGCTTCTGGATAAGAGAAGGAAGAGTTTATGTTGGTTGTAGCCTACAGCAAGGACTCCTCATATAGCAGCACACAGGAAGTACAAAAAGTAGACTGGAACACATTTCTAGTAGCTAAGCTTCACTTCCTGAGGGCACCACAGCCTTCAACACAATAACACAAACTAGAGCAGCGTTCTCAAAGCAAAAGAATATAGAAGACATTCTAGATTCAAACTCTACAAAAATTTTAGACTTACATGTGTTGTTTCGAAGCATACAAGAAAATATGTTTGTCAATACATTTCAAAATATTAATTTAGAGTAGAGAATCCCAGGGGCTCATTGGGTACCTGATAGATACAAAATTTGTGCATGCTCCTTGGAGAACCATAATCTGAACAGTCAATACAATCAGTCTGAAGCCTGCAAATATTTAATCATCATTTAGGAAAATTTAAATTAGTAGATACATTTTTCACTTTTCTTATTGGTCTAAATGCTATTAATTATTGTTAAAAAAAAAATCCATGTCACAAACCTGATTCTTCCATTCCAAGTATGCCATTACCACATACAATAAAGCATCGTTTTCTTCAGTAAGGAGAAAACACAGTGGTGGAAATTTTGAGACAAAGGTCAGTGAAAGTCTGACCTATGCTGTGTAAGTTCATCGTGAAGTAGAGCACGCTAACCAAAACTTTCAAATGCCCAGAAGAAACATTGTAAAGATTTTACTGAACATGCGCCAGGGCCTCACTTCACACACACCCTGTTTGGGGGACACTTGGTGCCGTGAATAAGCATAGGTCAAGATGATTTTAGCCAAACTCTCTTGCTCAACCTTTCTCATTCGCTTTTAAGAACAAAGAGTACCTGATGTGGCTATGGTTAAATATATGTCGGATTTTGTTCATTGTAACATATAATAGTATTACAGATTTATAACACCCATCCTTCCTTTCTGTTCTTCCTTTTTTTTTGAAAGGGAATCTGGGGATCAGAGGAAGGTAAATTCTCAGCTTGTGTATGCTCTAATGTAGGTATTGGAGAAAGGAGTCTGGGCAGACAGAAGCAGCCTGAGATAATGCAGTAGAGAAAAAAAATAGACAGAATCTCCATGAAGAGAAATGGAATCTGCAAAAAGAGATTGGTCCCATCCTAGAGTATTAGTTGAAAAGTCAGTGTTCTGTAGGTGGTGGGAAATTAGGGTGAATCCTCTGGTATTGGTATAGAATTGAAGGCATGGTGTGACATTATGGTTTTCAATATATGTAGATAGAGATAATAATAGATGTGTACATCACTGCTATGTGTGTGTATGTGTGGTGTGTGTGTCCCAGTTTGTCTCCAGACAGTGCATGTGAATAATACCTTACAGTGATCTTGGTTTCTTTTTGCTTTGTTTTTCTTTTATTTTTGAGGTAATATTTATTACATTTCTCACTTCTCTGTCTACCCTTCAGACTCTCTTATACACCCCTCCCCGCTCTCCTTCAAATTCATGGCCTCTTTTTACACAAATTGTCATTGTATATGTATGTATACCTATGCCTAGTTGTAGCCTGTTAAGTCTATATAACCTACTTACTAGTATTTATTCTTACAGGACTGACCATTCATCACAGTACAGACAATGGGTGGGCTCTTTCTCCACAAGGACCTCCCCTGCTTTCAAATGTCTTCATCTGACTGTGGTTCTTTGTGTAGGGTTGAGGTCCCTGAGGTTTTCCCTGTGATGTTTGGCATGTCCATGGATGTGATCTTTGCTCATCTCCAGATAGCAGTTTTCACCTAAAGATCTATTCCGTTTTGGTTTTAGGAATAGAGCAGAGCAAGTACAAGGAACATTTTTACATTGTGGAGTCAGAAGGTAAAAAATGTGGTGAAGAATGACAAAAGGCCCCAAAACAAAATCTTAAGTTATCTCTATGGGACAAACCTGGAGTATTTTGAGCATTAAAATAACATATGCCATGGGGAATAACATGTAAATACTGGAAGATCTAACCACATCCTTATATAATAAGCATAAAAATGGCAGAGTTGTTCACTGCAGAGTAGAATTGCAAAGGCAGAAAGAGACACTTAGGACAATTCATCTGCCCTACTTATCATCATGGCAATAAAAAAAAAAAAACCAGCAAGTAATTTGTAGCACACTAATGTTTCAAAGATCATCTCCTAAAATTCTCACAAATTATGAATTTTTAAAAATATGATTGTGGTAGAATCATGCTAATCTACCATTTTAGGAATATGATAAGCTGATATTCTTGACTGACATGACAATGAGGAGACAAAGTTAAAATTATTTACCATCTGAGCAGATGCTACTACAAGTGTGAGAGCATTTCTATGGTGATCGCATTCAGAATGGACACCTTGAATGGAGTCGGTCTTGTAAGTCAAACCCAAACTGAGCAGCACATGACCAAATGGCTAGCCTCTCTTATCAAAACTTGTAAGGCTATGATGGATAGGTGGAGATTATCCTCCATGGAAGGAAGCTCAAGTAATGACAGCTAAAGGAAAGGATGTGGACAAGGATGAGGCCCTTTTACTTTCTTAATTGCATAGTTATTAAAAATTGAATGAGTTCTGTGGAGGTAGGAACAGCCTACTCATTTTGATTTCTTGATTTTATGTGTGCTTGTGTTTCTGAGGTTTATATAGACAGGTAATACATACTAAGGAGTTTGGGATAATTGGCTGAATATTAGCTGTCTATTCTAAAATGGCTCAGTACTAAAAGAATTCTTTGTAGCATGATTGCAACATTTTTAGTTACTTTTTAAAAAGGAAACAGAACAAGTCCACACCCCCCTTTCTTTTTCTCTTCCTTCCTGTCCCTGCTGCTGAGTCAAAGACAAGTAACTTTTCCTGTTCACTTATAAAACACATCCTTCTCTAGCTGCTGTTTCACAGATAAATGAGAGTATGTGAGTGACCTGTAGGAGGACCGAGAAATCGAAGATACAGAATCTCTAGCTCTCTTTGGTCTTTAGACATCTATTGATTGTTAACCCAGTCACAGTGTTCAACCGCATAGCTGCCTTCTACGGTATTTTCTCCTGCTTCTGGGTATCTAAAAGTATTGACTGAAGAACATAGCTAGAAAATAATAGACAGATTTTGCTGTTACTCTCTTAGTGAGCCAAGGGCTCCATGCGCCTCTATCACTCACTGGATATGAACATATACCTCTATTCTATAGCAACAGCTTTTTCCATGCAAGTCCATGACACTAAATAAAACTTATCTAAATGAGTTTTGTTACATTCATTCCTGTATGTTTTATCATAGTAAGTTGCCAAAAATACATGTCTATTTATATGGGTGTTTCTCTTGACAATACATGTTCCTCCCATCATAAAATGGTCTTAGTTCAGAAGGGGCCAGAATGTGATTTTATTTTATATACAGAGCAACTGCATTGCAGAAAATAACCCAATCCTGAGTCCAGAAGTCCCCCAGTTAAGTCTGGCCAATCAGTTAAACAGTTTCAAACTTGGCTTTATAAGCCTAGGGGGACTCAAAGTTACACAATACAGGTGTTACTAACCATATATTGACTAACAAGCCCTCAATGGGAGAAACTGTTACTAGCCCTATCCAATCAATATGCACTCTTTGCAACTGTTTTTTTACTGGCCAATTAAAATAGAAATTATCTCACCATGCTTAGAGTTTCCCAAATTCCTTGTTAAAATGGCCTATGTGCTTTTGTCCTGTGTTGTCATTGCCATTTTGTGTGGATGATGGACCCCTGCATGTTGCCTATTTCTGTAGAATAAATGTTCTTTTTGTTTGCATAGTAATTGAGTATGGAGTCTTTCTTCAGCAATTCTCAGACGCTTACAGTTTTATTGTTCTAAACATGAAAAGTATAGAAAATTATAATATGAAAATTGCCTCTTAATCCCATTTCTTTTCCCATTCAAATACCACCATTAACTTAAAGTATTTTCTTCTTTGTAGGCAGATTATACCTAATTAAATAAATATATATACGTAATCTATTATTTTGTTGTATTTTCAGTGTAATTTTATATGTCAACTGTTACTACTTCAAAATTTCAGAATAGTAATTATGATTTTCAGGAGTGTACACTTAAATACTGTATACACATTGGAGAGAATAACAATGTCTATTTGTTAATCAAACTTATTCCACTTCCAGCACAAAACCCTCTAACACAGTAGAATGAAATCTTTTATAAAATGTATGATCAGAACTTACCTTGAGCACAGACTTGATAAAACATTAGCTAATAATGAACATTGTACTATCATCTCTTTGTAGAGCCCTAAAGACTAAGCTTGTAGCATCTATAGCATCTTATGTTTTTCCTGTACATTTGGTCTGAAATGTCTCCTTTCTGTTTAACAATAGCAGCTACATGTATCCAAGATGTCAAAGTATCACTTATCACCAACTTGTGCTCTGAAGCGTCCCATCTTCTTGTGATATAATTAAGTTCTAAAATTTACTCTTGGCCATGCACACTATAGAATATGTTCACATGGGAAACTTTAAATCTCTCCCTCAACATAGCAACTAAAATTGACAAGCTTTAGGATAAATGACAGGTTAATAACACTGTAAAATAAATATGCTTCTACTGGTTTCTCATTCAGATTTCCTGGGCTTTGAAATCGGTGATAGAAAAAAAAATACTTCATAATCCAATTTTCCCACAAGACATTAAAGCCTTAATAAACAAATTATACTAGATTTCATTATTATTAAGTATATAATAATATTCAGGCATTTCATAGCTTGCAGATTACAATCACTTGCAGATTATTATCACTTTGAAGAATTAATGATGGTATAGATGTCTTAGATACATCAAGAAATAATTTAAAGATAAGTTTATAAAGAGGTTTCCATTTGAAATAGTTATGAACCACTTTCCTTATCATTGGAAATTCCAGATGACTTATAGAACCTGAGGAATACTGGATATTCCTTTAGACATCACTTACTATTTCTGAGACCATTGAACATTTCTTAGGCAATGGTCTCTTATTCTATTTTGATGGAATAGTTATTCTGACAGGCATCCTAATTATAAGCGATGATAAATACTAATAGTAACTGAAATAATTAAGAAAACATTACAAGGGAATTGTGAATGAAGGTAAGAAAAAATATACATATTCTCAAAACTATCATTATTTCAAAAACAACAGTTACATTTAACATTTCAACAGGTTATAACAAATATCCACATTACTCTTTTATATGGGAAATACATTTTGGTTTGGGTCCATTTGCTGTTAAAAATTCTTTTATAAACAAAACTATCAATTAGAATTTCTTGGTTTTCGTAATGTCTAAAAAGGACATGATATTTTAACTTAAATAAAGGGCAATTTTACTCTTTAGAAATATAAAATGAGAGTGGGAAGAATGAGAAAGTGCAGTTCTTTGGAAGATGTAGGGATATACTGGGTATTTGCTTGTCTGAAAATCAGAGGACAGAGCAAAGCTTTGAAGGTCAGGAAGTGTTAACCCACACCTTTACCAACACTCAGAAGCAGAAAACCATCTGGATCTCAGTGAGTTCAAGGTCAAAAAGAGCCAGGCCCCTCTTGGTAGCACACACTTTCAATCCTAACACTAGGAAAGTTTAATGAGAAAGTAAGAAAGCTGGGCAGGGGAAGTAAGATTAAGACTAGAGATGGTAGAATTTCTTCTCTTGGCCTGCACTCCCTTTTGGATGAGGACTCAACAGAGATTCAGATGGATCTGTGTCTCCCTAGTACTGGTGGTCATATATTGTGTATGTAATAAAGTTTGCTTGGGAATTAGAAGATAGAGCCAAATCACATTTAGTCTTTAGTCATGAAGGTCAAGCCATGGTGGCCCATGCCTTTCATTCCAGTATTTAGAAACAAACAAATATATGAAACTAGATTTTCAGAGACACACCCTTCTCCCCCTGTTAGGAATCACTCAAAAACCTAAGGTAAACAACTTGAACTTGTACACAGAGAACATAGTGCAGACCTATACAGGTTTTTTTATTTATTTTTTGTTTAATTCATTTTTTGCATGCTTGATTGGAAAACAAATATTGTCAGTTTTTCATGATTGTATATTCCTACATACTTTGTACATTTTTTCAGATTTACGATCAGTCATGGAGAATTTGTTTAGACCTTTGCAGATTTGTTTTTAAATATTTCTGCCCATCCTCTTCCTTCCTGACTCACTCTGAGTCACGGTTATATCATTCTAGCTTTGCAGAAATGGCTTTATACAACTTCAGTCTTGCATTTGGGGATATTTGTGTGTGTGTGTGTGATATGCTTACATGTGTTTGTGCGTACATGTGTGAACGCGTGCTTTTGGGCAAATGTGTGCAAGCCTAAGATTGTCATCAGGTATCACTCTGATCCCTTCCCCTTCTTTTAAACAGTCTCTCATTTTATCTGTAGCTCACTAATTTTAATAGAGTACCTGTCTCATAAGCCCCCCAAAATCCTTTTGTCTTTACTGCTCTCTAACTGGGATCATTATAGCATGCTTGTGTTTTAATACTGGCACAGGATCCTAACTCAGATCTTCATACTCACACAGCCAACATTTTACCAGTTGAATTATTATTATTATTATTTACCTTTCATGTATTTGCACTGATCCATCTTAAAATGAATATTGTAAAGAGACCTTCTGTATATTTTGTGAGTTCCCTCTGTGCAGCAATCTCTTTGCTGGTACTGAACCAAAGAATCCCAACAGCTTTCTTTTTTTTTTCAGACTTAAAGCTTAATTACCTCCACTGAGAAAGACACTTCAATTTTGCCAAAATTCTTCTGTTCCTTTCCATGCTCTGGAAACTCCTCCTGAGAGTTATCCGTGAAAACTATGGGATTTATCTTATTTCCTTCCCAGCTCTCAGAGACCACTGTTTTTTCTCGTCCAAAGTTAAGTATTTTTAAATTTAGTTTATAGTGCATTGTATTTTCCGTTGAATTGTTCTCAGTAGTTGGTCAAATCTGTCCACTGTCAATCTGTGTGGGTTGTGAGTGTTCAATATTTATTCTTTTATTTACTTTACTTTATTTATGTAACCATCTATACATACATGTTTCGTAGGTGCCTAGAGAGGTCAGATTTGGGTCACTGAACCCCTTGAGGTTGAAGTACCAGATGTTTTTGACCTGCTTTGTGTCGTTATTAAGATCTAAACTCTGGACTTCTGATAGAGTAGAGCAGTGCACACTATTAACTGCCAAACCATCTCTCCCACTCCACAACTACTCATTTTAGATATGAAATTATATTTTTCTTTACACTAACTTATGTATGAACTCTATGAGTATTCAATCACAATTTCTTTTGTCTAGGAAATAAATCCTTCTAAACCACCTTTATTATAACTAGATAAATGATAGGAATTCATATAAACAATTGGTACCCCAATACCTTAGGAACCCACTGAGAGCATCTATTTCATTTCTTCTGTTTGGAAGAATAAGTAAGAACAATGAAATGAGTTTGCAGTAGCCATATTATTTGTATTAATCAGTGAGCAGAACTAGCTACTCTATGTCCAGTTTATCATTAATTTCTCATCTCTGGCAGAAAACAGCTTAGAATGACCTGAGGGCTTATTTATGTTTAGCATGAAGGCACATTTCCATATACTGATTTTTCTCATGATTTAAAACTGCCATTTGCTCAAATATTTGAGAATTCAGTGGGGTGATCAACATTTGTTTGGGAGTCACATACACATACGGCAATTAAAGCACCAAGAAATAAAATTTGGATTTTATTTCCTGTCAGCACTTACTATTGCTCCAAAAGTTTAATTCTGGTGTGTGAAACTCTCTGTCATCCAAAACTAAAAGTTAGCTGAGAAAGGGAGACTTAAAATAATTACAGAGAAACTCCATAAATACAGCAATATGCTAAAAACATAAATTCCAACAATAGTCATTTTTAAATGCACAGTACATGTCTCAATGCTGTGCAGAAGAATCTGAACTTTTGTTTATGCATTTTAAATAATTGAGCATTAAATAGCAATAGAAAACTAGTGGCCTCATCTCTAAGCTTCTGCCTGCAAGGTTCCATCTCAGAATTTAGCCCCTCAGAGCTGCCTTTCTCCTTACTTACTGGCATCTACCAGTCAGATATACATAATAAATATTTTTAGTCCCCTGGTACATAAGCTTTGATTACTCTCTTCTCTATATTCTACTCTAATAATTAACTTTATACATTTTAGCTGGCATTCAAGTATACTAGGTTTCCTCACCCTATTCAACCTGTCAGTCATTAGTAGATCACAACCTCACAAACTCACACTCAGGTGTTTGGGCCCTGAAGATGAGTGTTGAGGTATTGAGGAATCATTAGTGGAAGGAAATAAGTGTTGTCACCTCCAAGTTTATAAGTCATTAGATGAGCCTTTTGCTTTACCGTAATATAAAATAAGGATTCGGGTTGCTGTGAATTCATGGCTACCAAACAAGATGATATGTGGCATTCTTTTTAAACATTTGGGGCTTTAAGAAGATGTTAGATTTCTGTCTTTTGTGCAAAAAAAAAGTAAAATGTAGAGGTTTGTTTTGTCTCTTTTAAAACAATAAGCTCATGAAATGTGTTGCATGATTCTTAAATTAACCTCATAAGTCAGGAGCTTAAAAACTATGAAAGTTCTTATTAACTTGGTCTTTCTTTAAACTTTATTAGCTGTAAAACATATTCATATAAACTTACTGAAATTTGAGTCTGAATCATTATATTTTTACTTTCTCTCTTGTGTCAGACCATATTTATTCCTTGAGAAATTAACTTTTACAATTATATCAGGTTTGTACACAAACCTCTTTTTTAAAATTACTATTTCATTTATCCCTCAGATACTTGCTAGCCTTTTTAAAATTTAATTTATTAAGTTTTTGATACTTCTTGTTCATATCTCTGTCTTTAACAGAATTATTTCTTATTGTCACAATTTTCTGGAAGATAAAAACAAAAATAATGATAATAGAAAAATCCTACCCAATTCTTTCTTTCTACCTAGTGTTCCTCACACACTGTCAGACTCTGGCAGTATCTATTTGTACTTGTTTCATTTTCTGTAACCTTGATATTGTAATACTTCGTGTTTTCTTATTTTCATTCCCCCCCTTGGAAAACCTAAGATGCTATTCGCCCTCATGTGTGGAATTTAAACTTTGTTGCCAATCTGGTGGCCAAAAAGGAAAGTTTAGAAAATGTCTGAGAGGACAGGAATAGTCTTATGGGTTATTAATTAGGAAAATTTCTCCAAAAATAGCATGTTCCTTAATTTAAAAAAAATGTCTGTCCTTGGAATTCAGCCAAATCAGTGAAACCAAATTCGCAAGTATATAAATGTGTGATTTCTACATCGGTTATTTTATGGCTTATAAAGATGAATTATAAAATACCAAATCAATGTAGCTATCAAATTTTCAACTCAAGCTGTCTTCTGTCAAACATTCCCCTATGTGAGACCTCCAGATTATGTAAACTAGTGGCAGAAATTTGGTAGGAAGTTATCATCACAATCCAGGAAGGTAAAATTTGTGGAACTAAGAAGTACTTAGACTTTGAATATACTTGAAGACATGGCAGTGAAATGAGACAGGTGAAGGAGACCAAAATTACCCCAAGCTCTTGAATTGACCAAAACAGTAAAAAGGGATTCATCATATGACCAAATATCAAAATTGCAAAGAATCACAAGGGTTTGAGCTAGGTTAGTTGTAGAAATGTTAAAATTGAAGCTCTTTTTTCTTTTTTCTTTCTTTTTTTTTTTGTTCAAAGAGATCCCACAGGAATCCAAAATAAATGTTAGCTACTGCCAAGATTATAGGCTGTTTTCCACAAACTGATAGCAAGGCCCCATTGCAGATGACAACTACAAAAATCATTGAACATAAAGATGTCAATCTGGTGCCTACATAGAGCCTTCACCTCTATGTTCCAGTGTCTTTGGTACAGTAAGGTACTCTTCATGCTATCAAAAGAGAAAAGTAAACACCAAGCCAAACACAAATTTTTTTTTAATCTATAATAAGTATACTATCTGCAAGATATCAGAGGGTAATGATGCTACAAAGCTTGTGAGAGTAACTGTAAATACTATTAACAGATTTGACTCAAGGCACACTCCATGAGATGAAATCCATATCTTACATCATTTGTCTGAACAAAAAACAGAGACTAGATATCCCAGGGACCTAAGGTAAGACCAAACATTGCTGGTCTAAAGTAAGAAGAAAAAGCATAGGGATAAAATGACTCCTAATGATGCTATGCTATATTCATAGATCAGAACCTGGTTCTGCCACCATCAGAGATGCTTCTTCCTGCAGCAGATGGGAACAAATACAAATCCAAACATGCATAAGAGACCTTAGAATACTTAACCATAAATAGAATATCTCCATCAAATTTCTTCCCTCAGGACTCAGGGAACCCCAAGAAATAGAATGTAGGTAGTAAGAGTATGACAGCCAGAAAGGATAGACACCAAGAAAACAAGGCTCTCTAAATCAACATGAAAAAAGCTCAGATAAACTCAAGGGGGCTGAAACAATATGTACAGGGCTTACCTGTGTCTAACCAGGTGCTCTGCGTTTATATTGTGGCTTCTAGTTTAGTGTTTCTATAGAATCCCCGAGTGTGCAAATGAGAGTTTCTGATTCTTGCACCCTTTCTTTCCGTTTGTGTGACATGTGCAAATTGATATGGTAGTTTTAATTTTATCATATTGGCTTTTATTTTGAAAAAAAAATGAAATTCATATCCGGCATCCAAAAAAATGTATCAATGAAGGTAGTTGACACATGAGGCTACTGGCATCTAGGAGATCTGACCAAGCTGCAAAACTAAAGTTGGGAATTAATGACACGTAGGTATTTAACACCATGGTTAGGCATGAGATTTTTTTTATGAGGCATGTATAGAGAATCAAAATTTCAGTGACTCAATCCTATAGTACTTTTCCACTTAGAGATAGAGAATAAGAGGAAGAGGCAAAGGTAAAGTGAGGTAACATACGCAGAGGCACTTATTCTAGAGCAAAGAAGAAAGAGTTATAAGGAGAGAGTGATGAACTGTTTGCAGACAACCTATTCCTTCACGTCTCTTTTATATTGATACTTTCTGCTTCCATTCTTTCTCACTGGAAGGCATTTTCTTCCTTTCTTATACCTGAACATCTGTCATTATATTGCTTCTAAAATCACAGTGTATCTTGATACCCCTCATAGTTCAAGTAGAAAAGACACTGTTCTAGTTTATCAACAGGAACATGACTCCTATCATGACTTAAGAGTCTGACCTTCTACATTCCCCAAATGTACTGTTTTCTTTAGACATTACCTCATTAATCCTAAGGAATAAGTACATAGGCATTTAAATTTATTTAGAAGCACATGTGAAGAATTAATTGTTTAAAATAGGTCATGTAGAACATTTAAAATAAGCAAAACAAAGTTATCTGTAGATAGAGTATTATATTTTTCATAACTTCCTTTGCATAAATATTTATGGTTTCTTCACAGACAGGATTATTGAAATACTAATGTAGATACAAGAAAACTAATGAAGAAATACTAACATATAAGAGATATTATTTCTTATTAATATTATAAAGATATCAGAAAAACTTCCAAATGTTGTGTCTTATTTAAGAATGTGATCATTACTCCAATTATCCATGAGACTCTTGATCCATAGTAGCACTGAGGTACCAAATTATCACAGTTGCTCCAAAAATAGTTTCTAAATTAATACGTTTTTTTTTTAAGAGGAGTCCTTTCACCTCAGGAATGTCAAAGAATTTTCCCAGTGTCTCATAAACAAAGTGACAAGATGATATATGTGAGCATCAAACTTAATGGTGGTGCTGACATTTCAACTGTGTTTGTAAAGTACTCTAGCCAGTAGTGTGTCATAGAGTTCAAAGACAAATTGAGAGAACAGTATGTGGAAAAAAAGAACTAAACAAAAATTCAAATTATTCCAGGCCACAGTAATGCACACCTTTAATCCCAGCACTTGAGAGGCAGAAGCAGACAGTTCTTTATGAATTTGAGGCCGTCTTAATTTACAAAGCGAGTTCCAGGACAGTAAGAGCTACACAGAGAAACTCTGTCTAAAGATAGCAAGTAACAACCCCCAAAAAAGTCCACTTAAAAGTCTGTCCTTGGGAAAGAACTAACAAAATTAATGAATACCTGGAAAAAAGAAAATTTATTTCCAACATTAGTATCCATGTATATATTAAGATTTTAAAAGTAAAACTTAGGTTAATAAAAGAAAATGGAAGACCAGTTTTCTTTTTTGAAAGAGCTATGAAAATCTGACAAAATCAAAACCAACCTACATGATGAAGTAGACATGCTACTTCCTCAGGCAATGATGAACCTTAGAAGGGTTCTGAGTGAAGAAGAGATTTACTCACATGTGATTTTCCTAGGATGAATATATCTTTGACATATGGGATATATTACAACACAAGGATTTATGCTGAAAAACTTTTTATGATGCTTGTCCAAGGAGGAACAGAAATGTGGCTATGTGTTGTGCACAGGTTTTAAGTTGAACTACAGTAATGCTGTGGGTGTAACTGTTGGCTTAGCTTAAAAACGCTCCTTCATGCCATAGATAGTTGTAAAGACTCAATAAGAAATGGAGATTCCTAAGCTAGATGGATTCACTAAGTGTCATTTAACAACATACACTCTGATCTAAATTGCTGAATATAACTACTAGGTAAACAGAGTCTGGTTCACATGTATAAAATAAGTGAGTTTCTCATCAGTGATTTTCATATTGATGAGCTGCAAGGAAATATGCATATACATATAGTATTTTATGTACATATGAAAATAAATGTGAGATGTAAAAATATTACATTTAAAGTTAATTAAATATAAAATTCTAGTAAAATGATATTTAAAAGGTAAAAGTCAAACATAAATTAAGTTGTAGAGTTTTATACCAAAATATCATTTAATAAATAGAAACAAGTATTGATGGAACATTTTTTAAAATGAAACATTTGTATTGATAAGAGCTTAATTTAAGAGTTTTACAAATGGGAGAATTTTAAATTTCTTTGTATAAAATTATGCAGTTCAAAAATGTAAATTTGTGATTGGAAAGATGGCTCAGTCATAAAAAGTGTCTGCTGCACAATAATCAGGACCCAAATATATGTTGAGTACCCATGTAAAAGCCAAGTATGAGTTCACAGGTCTCTAAACAAGGCTCACTGGACAGTAAGTTTAGACAGTTCATGAGTTCTGGGTTCAGTGAGAGAATCTTTCTCAGCAGACAATGTAGAGAGGAATGGTGGATGATACTAGCTTCAACCTCTGTACGTATTTAGAAACTGAGTCTTTGCAGATGTGTATCCCTATTCTAACATGACTGGTGTCCTTATAAGTATAAAAGCAAACAGGAGAAACACAGAGGCGGGTCCAGCAAAGGTAACAGCAAGGATAATGATTTCAAACATCAATCAAAACCACACATCACAAGCAACATCAGAAGTTTCAAAAGAAAAAAAAAAGATTTTCCCTATAGTGTCCTAAAGGGATATGGGATTATAGATATCTGATTTCACACTTAAGCTTCCAGACAAAAGTATAAGAGACTAAATTTGTTGTTCTCAGCCTACAGGTTATAGAACTTTTCATTGACATTGCTAGGACGCTAAAATGATGAGTATCTTACCGGTTTCAAAGATGTAAATCCTATTGAGAACTTAACTAACTTCACTGCAGTCAGAATTCTCTCATCTGTATACCAGGATGGATGATAATGCCCTGTCATTTTGTTATAGGGATTGAATGACAGTTCTTAAGTGTAAAAGTTTGTACCTGCACCAAAAACAGAAACAAGGTTTCATCAGAACTCATTATTTTATTGTATTTGATAATTCTTGCAATGTGCACATTCTGAAATGGCAAACAAAATAGATTATTCTTATTAAAATAGTAAAAATATAAAAACACAAGTTGCCTCAAACTTACAAGACTTCAACAAATTTAGTTTATTGTTGTTAAATAGGTTTGAAAGTAATTAATGTATTTCTTGTTATTTATTTAATACTAAAATGACTTGTTTTAAATTGTAATTAATGCCTTGATGAACTCTGAAGTTTGGGTGGAATTTGTGTGTCAATGATTGTAGTTTTAAAAACATAAAACATGTAGCAAGCTTATTTATTCTTAAAATAAGATTGTCGTATTTTAAGCATAACCTAAAACACATTCATCTAAAAATGTAATTTATAAGTAGCTTGAGTGTTATAAATTATGCTACACTAATCAGAGAAATAAAATAAATATCATCTGAGATACCATCAGGCCTATGGTCTACCAAAGAGATCAAGAGTCAAGGCTGATTGAAAAAAGTGAAATATCTCTTACAGAGTGGGGAAAGATTCACGAGAACCTGTCAGGATAGCTAACGTCAAACAAGCCACAGTCAAGATACCTTTAGGAGAATTGGCATGTAATTTGAAAAGACACAAATTAAGAGTATATTAAATAATTAAATTTCCTATTTTAAATACTGATATTATAGAAAGATTGTTTTACTTAAAAAAACAAACACTGAACTGTTCATGAGAGAAAAGATTAGATTGTACCTGCAATCAAATTTCATCTATATCAATAACGTATTATATAATATATACATATATATATCATACATACACACACACATATATAAGAAAGATGAGTGCCTTATGCAGGCTTAATATGTATATGTATATATGGATTTATAGACATATATATGTATAATTATCAGAGTTGTGCAAAATATTAACAATGTGAAGCATATGTTATAAGGAGATATAAGGATTATATAAACTCATTTATTAACTCTTTTATGCACTTTAAAATCATACCAAGGAAAAAGATTGGCAAGAAATGATATATGCAAAATGAGCACACAGGCATTTAATATGTAGAGGTGTTCTGATTAGTCACTTAGAATAGGAAGTTATTTTGTTTAATAGCTTAAAGCCTAATTGGGAGAGAATCTACCATTTTCTGGAAACAATTGAAAAACAGCTTCATAGACACTCACTTGTGGATGATATCGCTTACACACAATTAGTTGGAAATGAAAATTTCTTCAGGTTGTGTTGTTTAAAAAAATAGGCATTTACAAATAAAATGATAGTTTTACAAGATTATTTTGGAGTCTTACTTACCCTATATAAAATTATCTGATTTCTTACCTCTCATGCTCTTCCGAAAAACGAACACAAGAACACATGTAAACATCACCACATTAACCTGAGAAATGACACTGAGAACACTCACTTCAGCACCTTTTGTATCTATAAACAGAACTACGAGGCACTGTCTTGAAGATTGCTTACCTGTTGGAAGGAGAAATTTCTGTCACATTTAGAAACACACTATGCGGGCAAAGATGTTATTTTTTAATGGATTTTCAAAGGAGTTTCACTTTGTGTGTAGTAGTAAGTTTCAAATTGGAAAGCTGCTAAATTGATTCTAATTTAGGTTGTGATATTATAAATAAATCTTTTTGGAAGTGTTATAAATTATTCAGTGAAAATACCAATGCACCCCAAAACCAGATAACAAGTGCAGATTAACTTCAGCTAAACTTTTCCTTTTAATATTCAAGTTCTATAGAATATATTTCTGGTCAATAATATATACACAGCCATTTATTAATTAACGCAATAATCTTGCGTTTTATAAACTCTCGTTCACATAAAGACATATCATAAGCTAGAGTCTGCAAATTGTAACTTATGCTACAAGAAAATGAAGCAATCCATGCTAGTAACATGCTTAGTTGGTAGTGACAATATACAGCAAACCAAGATCATTTCCCTAAGTAGGGGTATGATGCCTCTTCCAAGTGAAAGGTGTAAGAGGACACAAAGAAAGTTTATCAGGAAGAAACTTATGCCTGGTCCCTTAAGCCTACCTGAGTACATATGACTTATGGGAGACTCTTACAACTGGCAATTTCTGAACCAGCATAATTCATAATTGCATTGTAAATAATCATCCTTACACATACAGAAAACATTATAATTAATCATCCTTACACACAGAAAAGCATCATCTGTCTATCTATCAAAGATTTTTTTTTTTTCAACAGAAGGTAACACCTGACCAAAATTTAGGCAACAACTGACCAGTTGATACAATTACTACAACTAAGACTCAGGAATACTGGGAAAAGGGCCACAGGAAGATTGTTAGAGCCAGAGGACCAACCAAGGAGAATGTCACTGCAACATGCCTACTGGCTATGATGAGGAAGCTACATTCACAATATGCCGGCCATATGACGGCTTGTTAAACAAGATCTGAAGCATTCAAACATCAGCTACCATGTCAATGTGGATGGGGAAAATTCCTCATAGCCCCATCTCTATATGAATATTTAAACTGATCAAGTACTAAAAGAGGCAGAGTTAGTCCTGCCTAGATTGGCTATCTACTAACAGATGGTGAGCCTTGAAGTCATATACCTAAAGGAACACTAAATCAGCTCAATGTGATATATGTATACATATGAAATGTGTTTATATGTAACAAAAACAATGCAATTAAAGACAAAAAAGACATAAAATTGTGAGGGAACAGAGGAAGGTTTGGAGGCATTGGAATAAGGAGAGAGCAAACAGGTACAGTGGAATGATATTTAAGTTAAATGAAAATATTTAGAAATATTTAAATACAAAAAGGACAAAAGACCTGTACATTAGTTTTAACATTCATCTATCTGTCTTTATTTATTTATTTAATGAATTTAATAAGAATTTAGTGGTTTGAAACAAATCACTTAGTTGCTCAGCTCACTAGTGACTGGCAGCATGGGCAGGGCTCAGTGAATGAGTTTTATTTAAGCTCATGACATCAGCTGGACTCAGTCTCATGGTGACAGTTCAGTCTGTGTGGTTTTTGTGAATGGCGTAACTTACAAAACTGTCCTCAAGTGTGGTCTGCAGCCAACGCAAGTCAGCACCATCTATATATCTATATTATACTTCCAGAAGGCTCTCTCGGTATGCTTTTACACAATATTTGATTTCTTAAAAGACAAGAACAGAAATTAAGCATGCTCTTGAGTATTGGGCTTGAAAGGCATATCATGTCACTCTTTCAGGTTAGTCAAAACAAGTTCCATTAGCCAGAAGGTAAATAAAATCTGTCTTCATAGGACAGAGTCAAAATCACAACAAAATGCATATAATAAAGATAAGAGGACATCTGTCTTAGTATGTGATCTATCACCCCACTACATAAAATACAAATTTGCTTTTTTGTTGAGGAATAATGATTCTAAGTAGAAAATTTGTGTATTCATGTATATGTAAAATTTTCAAATATGAAAGTACTTTCTTAGCTTTTTCTTCCACATTGCTATTAATCTTACCATATTGACCTTCAATGACAAAATAATTATGGTAAATATGTCACTCATTTTGTGTACCCTCTGCCTAAAAGCTTTGTGATCCTGTCCAGCTCCATGTAATTCAATATTCTTTCTGAAAGAAGTAAATGGTGTTATATACGGATCTTTATAAACTGTCTGGCTTTTGCATCTATCATAAAAATCTCAGTGTTAAGCCTTTATATGACTACATTTAACAATTTGTAATCCTATACAGTCAACTGGTTCCCAGAATTATCTTATGCTGCATTGGCAGTAGGTTTACTTTTCCTGCATATCTTAAGTGTGGTGTATTATAATGATGGGCACCATATAGAAATGATATCAGAGTTCAGGCTTCCTTGAGAGCAGCAGAGGTGCAGAGTCACCTTCCTACATAGGGTCTGTTCATTTTATTCCTTTATAGACTGACCTGTTATGACCCAAATATGAATATGGAACAATTGAAATAACATGTATCCAAGGGTACTTCAATTTTAGATCTCAAAAGTTTTCCAGGCAATGACTTCATGACTGATCTGTTAGGAGAGAGCCTTTGAGAATAAGAGAGAAGGAAATTTCCCCCAAGTTCAGATACAGAGGTCTTCAAGTCTTCATTTTGAGTTTGATGCTGCTGACTCTTGTGTCACTTAAGACCATGGCATAAAACAATTCTTGTGCAAAGTAAACAACAAGACCAACAAAAACTTTTTTCAGAAATTGATCTTTACTTTCTCTTCTCATTTCAATATGGCTTTAGCTTTCAAAAATATAGAGAGAGTAGCTGTACTGTTTAAAACACCAGTTAAGCTAGTTCAATATTTACTGAGGTCAAGATACATTTCAGCCTTGAATGACCAACTGATATGGGCAAACCTGTCCCAGGGGCTGATTCCCTCCTATTCTCCTGCCCTTTTATGTCTTATTGGTAGAGCCGGTTCTCCATAATGAACACTAAACCTAGGATGAGTATAAAAAAGGGAGAAATGGAGATCAGTTTCCTTCGAATAAGAGTAGGTATACACAACATGTGGCACATATACCATGTCACTATTATTCACTATTTCCCAGATTGTTGGAAATATAATCTCTACCTAGAGTACCCATGACCATGATAAAGAAGCAAGAAAGCAATAACCAAAACAGACAAAACAAAGTAGATTCTGTGGGACAGTTAGCCCTTTCAATCTAATTATTCAAATGTACTATGAATGCATAGTCATTTCCACTGGACACATATGCAATTAAACACCAAAAGTCTACCAAACACAGTAATCATATAGTTGGAAATACCTTGCAAAAACCATTGTGGGAATGCACTAATATTTTGCTACAATCATGACTGCTACATTATTATTAAAAGGAAAAGAAATCCGACTGTCTGCAAACAGGCAAGGAATTTTAAAATTCTAGGATACTAAAAATTTGGAAAGCAATATTAAAATTCATGCTCCCCCCCCCCATGGCCTAGCCTGCCGGAGAACTCACTAATACCACAAGATTCAAAGGGTTGATGTTACAGATATGCACCCTGACAAGATTTTTAACAAGAAGAAACAAAATTCACTTTAACAAGTTGTATGTATTGGGGACGTATACAAGGAGATTAGGAGAAAACAAGAATTACAGGAAATGGTAAGCCACTTGGTGTGAGCCCTAGAGATCAAACCTAGGTCTTCTACAAGAACAACAGTGCTCTTAACCACCAAGCATTCTCTCCAATCCACTTAAAAAATTTTCTTTTAAAAATCCATTCTTCTTATGGCAAGATATAAGTGCATCCAAAGATGATTTGTGAAGAACATAATTCTTGTGCCCATCACTATCACTTAACAATATATCTTGGACATGCCTAAAATTCAGTCCAACATTCATTGCTGAGGAATAAATCTGACATTCCTCTCAATCTTTCTGAGCTGGCTTGTGTGAGCAAAGATCTTGGTTTGGACACTACAATACTACAATATGCTTAAACTAAGTGAGCTATCAGAATGTGATCTTTTACCTGGGAATGCTGGAATTCTGCTTAAAAGATTTAAGATTATTCACTTTTTTGTTTGTTTGTTTTGTTTATGTTTTTGTATGTTTTGGGTTTTTTTGAAGTGCCTTATTTATCTTGTCATGTCATCCTGTTATTGACTGCAAATTTTAAGGAAGACAACAAAGCATTAATATATATTATATGTAAATTAATATATACTGATATGTAATATATTATTAATTGCTATAATTGGCAAAATTTTTACCAAAAATGAGGTCCATTAACTCATTCCTTTTATTGAAATCAGTGTGTACTGAAACAAACATTTTCAGATAAAATTTTATACTATTATATTTTCTGTTTCACTCCTTAGACTTGTGGGTGAAAATGGCTACTGCTTCCACACTATTTTGTTTGTCTAAATCCATGCTTTGAATACTTAGAAGCTACATAAACTTTTCTAGAAAGATACCTGGACACTGATAATATTTCCTATGTTGTAATCTCTGGATTGTTGCTGTGAATCTATTTTACTGGCCTACTTTATGTTCTCTACAGGATACCAGGAACCTTGTATGATTCTAATTACATTCCAAAACACTTTCAAGAGCTGGGTATTAGCAGTTTTGTTTTTATAAATGAGGTTTAAAGGTCAGACATGTGAAATTGCCCAGCTAATTTTTCATAGCTGCAAGGAGCCACACCACAGCTCAATGCTGATTCATCCAGCTTTGAAAATGGTGATAACAAGGCTTTTGAACTTGCCCATTCTTTATGTTGCACTAGCCTAAGAACAGAAAGAAAAGTTTTTAGAATCAAAATAAACCATCACCCCTCTCCAAGTATATGCCCACATTCACATCCTGGGAGCTTAAAACATTGACAGAGTTGTTAAAAAAAAAAATAGGTCTTTTTAGAATTGTTAAGATTTTTGAATGATTATCTTGCATTACCAGGGGGTTGGAATTCCAATGACAAATAACCTTATGAAAAACACACAGAGACACATAACAGAGGAGGAGGACAGTAACCAGGAGAGGAGGGATTGAAGTGTTGCCTCCATACATCAAGGACTGTCAAGCCAGAAGGACCAGAGAAAATCAAAGAACAGCAACTCTCCGTGGAACCCTTGGACAAAGTGTGCACCCACAGAGAGGAAATTGTTTTTGTCACTTTAAGAGGAAATGAAAAACAATAACCATCAAGAATAATAAACAAATAAAATGAAAGATTATAGACATGATCCTTAGTTAGAGTTAAAGACAGGAAGATATACCTTCTCAATTTGGTCAATGAAAGCCCTGATCAATCCAAGATTGGGCACCCTCGATCTCAATACAAATTCAGAAGAGAAAACAAAACAAAACAAAACAAAAAAAAAAAAAAAAAAAAAAATCTGTCCTCATTTGAAAGCTATGAGGAAGAAATGTCACAAAAACACAATCAATCATTTTTTTTTTTCAGAATGTTAAGAATCTATGCAGACAATTTATAAATGTGTCTGCTTCACAGGAAACTCATAAAGTTTAAAATCGAAGCAAACTGCCTTGTTTTTCCTCTTTGTTCTACTTTTTTATTTTCTTAGTGTAGATTTCCCCCTGGTTCACTGCATGCTTGACTCTGTTTCTGATTCACCTGATGGCAGACATATCACAGCTCTATCTAGAGGTGATTTATTGTAAAAAACTGTTCAGGTTAATATTATTCTGCTAAAATATTGTATTTCTTAGACATATTGGGAACTGATGGTTTAATTTACTGTGTTAAACCAGTAAATATAGGGATGCTAAATCAGTACCTTGCTCTCTTAAAGGCAATTTATCTTTAAAATATGATATGTTTTTAATTTATATACTAAAAATGTATGTATATTTATTTTCATTCCATTACAGAAAAGTATGTATCTTCAAAGATAAGTTTACAGAAACAAGGTCAAGTAAATTATAGATATGGGAGGTTAAGGTCATTTAGCTCAGTATGCCAAAGGAGTGGTTATTTCTCTGTCTAATTACAATCACATGAACCTGGAGTGGGGATTCACTGAAGAATCATCGTTTCTGAGGCTTGCTCTGTACTCTGGACAACTCACTTCATGTGTGTGCTTGGTTTTCTCCTAACACATTATTAGACTAGACTGGGTGATCCCCCAAGTACTCTTCATTTCTGAAATTTCTCAGGTGTAAAAGGACAAAGAGATGTCTGCTAGTCATTAATTTTAACAATTTGTGATGCCAAATGCCTCAGTTGTGTACTCTGTATTCCTGACAAAGAAATTACCCTCATCATTTTACAGACATAGGAGCAATTATTTAGGGGCATTAAATATCTGATGAAGTAAAGAGCTAGGAAACTGGGAAGGCAGAATTAGAACCATCATCATTTGAGTGTAAACCTGTGAGGTTAACCACTTCATTATTTTATAAAAACCTCTGTCTTAATGTTTCTCATTTAGCAAACACTAAACTCTGGTTATTCACACATTGTCCTCTGGTTTATGCTATTCAGAAAATGGTGATCACTACAATAGTGCTGCTGTAATGTGGAGGTGTCAATAAACTGGCCATTAATCACAGATTTCCCCCTACCCCAAAAGCCCATTTCCCTTCACTTCTTAGTAAAAATGCCTTTGTGATACACGTGCATCACCTGACATATATTCAGTGTGTTCACTTACAGTGCTTGCTTTTGCCTTTCTGTATCTCTCATGGTTAGACATTAAAGAACAAGGCTATGTGATTGTTTTATTTCTTGAATTTATATTATTCAGACAAATTTATTTTATGTATGTGATTCTCAATAAATATTCACCAAACAAAAGAATAACCAAATGGTAGATGTAAATACAATTTTCACACGATCAGTAGACTTGCACATGATCATACTCCATTGCAATATTCACATTATTCTCTTTCTAAACATTTGCAGTGAATCTTGTCCTACTAATAAGCATTTAGTCAATATCCATCCTGATGTCCAAGCTGCTATCTTGTCATAATTAGAGTAGTCAAGATTATCTGGACTGATCATGCCATCAAGACTTCCTTTATGACCTCAGGAAAATGCTCATATGGCCTTTTCTCGTCATTTGTTCTGCATGTTACACATGTCCTTTCCCACAAGTCAAAGTCAATGGCTTCACACATTCAGAAATAGCCCTTTCAGGCAGTTGACTCTCATCATGTAATAAGTATTCAGTGTGTTTTGTTGATTGACTCAACTCATTTCAAATTATCTCTCTGCCCGGGGAGCTGCGTCTGAGATTCAAAACTATACATTCTCCAGTTTACCTGCTTAATCACAGCATTGCCAGTAATTCCTATTGTCTAATTAAACACACTTGAGCAAAAACAAATGCACCTTTTGTTTAGGAAGGATAAACATGTTGTTTGCTGGGACACAGAAAATAAAGCCTCTAGCAGTCTTCCTGGTTTTATTTGGAAACTAATGACAACCAAAGAAAATTAATCCAACAAAGAGCAAGTCAACATTTTCATAGTCAGCCCATTCCTCCCTGGAGACTGAAAACTACAATTTTGCTAGATACCTTGAACTTTCTATATAAAATGTTTCTCATTAGCACAGGTGAGTTGTAGTGTTTATAATGCCTGTACTTAGGGAGGCCCTCACCAAAAATTTCCCAATTTGCATTAGCATCTCTCTATGTTTCCTAAATCTAATTCTCTAATTTGGCTGTAAAATAAGCCATGGAAGGTGATTAGGACTCTGCAACCATTAATACAATATGTGAGGGAAATTAAATTATCAGAAAGGACCACAGTGAACTCACTTTCTCCAACACCTTTTCCTTTTCATGTGGGTCCCACTTTCCCCTTTGGCACTCACCAAGATGAAGGATGGCTATTATCACTATTAGCATTCTCTGATGAAACTCATCCTCATCCATGCATGGCTGACAGCAGAGTGGATAATAGACTCTCAAGACAAAATATGGAACATTGATTTGTGACATCTCCTGTGCTGGGCTCCGTTTAAAGAGATTAACATTCACAAAGCCCCTCTAATCATTACAAGAGACAAGTAAGTATAACTCTAAGAATTCTTTAACTACTATGGACTAGGTGAAATTATCTTAATTTCTACCTAGGATATTAAGTGTGGGAAAAAAATGGACTAGTTGCCTCCAGTTAAAGAAAACATAAACAGGAAAACCCACAGATTTATTTTCTTGATTCATGTCTTAGTTTAGAACAAGATCATTGTCACTAGTGCCTAGGCTGGCATCTGTCACAGATTATTATCCACTGTTTACAAGTAAGAACTCAGAACAAAAAGGAAGGCTCATACTGACACACTTAAGCCAAATGGAAATTCTATGTACACAACAAGAAGTAATTAAAATGTTTCCTTGGCATTCAAATGTTAAGGACAACAGAACCCACTTCTACCGTCTGCTTCCTTATTCAGACTTAGTCTGAGGCAGGAATTACATACAATGAATATTAAATAAAAATTCTCAGTTTCTTTGTGTTATTTTTTCTTTCATAAAGAAACTGAGAAAGTGGTGAAAATAAAGTGCTTTTATACAAGTTTTCCTGAGGGCTTAGAGAAAGGTCACATTCACTTGGAAATAGTACAAGCAACCAGAAACAATAGCTCATATCGCCATTAGGAAAACCCATATAAGAAAAATCATTTAGCAACAGAGAGTCTTGCCCAAGGCTGTCCTTTGAACATCTAGTGATGGATGTTCAAGTACAATTATGCTAGTAGAATATTCCACGTTTCGGAGTGTTAGAAAGGAAGAAAAGGGCTGAACGTGACTCTTAGCCACACAGTAAACTCAGAATTCGACTCAGAACGTATTATATTAGTTTGTCAACTCATTAGGGGACTCACAGCATTTCCACTAAATGAGACTTTTTCCCACTGAGTCACCAAACTCCCCTTTAAAGGGCATACTTCAAAAGTTCCATTGGGAACCTAAGATCACAAGTTAACTCAGATGCCTTCAATTGGTAAGAATTCAAAGCATGTGATTGCTTCAGCTCACTCAGTGTAGGTGTTCTTAACATTTAAACCAAATCAAGTAAGAACAGCAGTATTTTAGGTATAAATTCTCATGGTGCTTCTTGTTAATGCATTTCCTGTGCTATTCCATAAGTCCAGTTCTGTCCCTACAAAGAAAAGCCATGTCAATCAAAAAAAAAGAAGTATGACACTGATGATTTCTGGACCATATAAACCAAGAGCAGCATCTATGGAAAGCTTGGACAAGGGGCTCGTTCTACAGCATTCACCTGCTGTAGAAGTGTTCCCTCAGCTGGTGTTGATGGCCCTTCTTGCAGAAAACCCCTCATCTTCTGTGTTTCACAACCTATATTCACCCTGTCCTGGTGATCTCTAGCTGTGATTCAGGCTCCACTATCTAAGCTTAAAGTAGATAGATTCTCTCATGGGATGTTAAAGTCCCTGGTTAAAAATTGTGAATTTTAACAATCACATTCTAAACTGAAAATTCTAGCCTCACTAGTAGGGATAGTGTGAGTCATTTGCCATTGACTTAACTATAATTTAGAAGCCCCAAAGCAGTTCTATCCAAAGCGTCAGATCCCAAAATACCTTTTATAGTCCATTATCTATAATATGTAAATAAATGAGATAGTATATACCTATAATATAACATAACATAACATTATAATATAATATAAATAGAAAATGTACACACAGACTAAACAAGAGTTTGGATGTAAAGAAAAACATATTTTAAATACTATAAGGTAATTTTACATGTTCATCTCTTCAGAGAAGATAATTTCAAAAGTAGTATAATCATTTGCATTTAACAAGCCAGAGAAAAAAAGAATCCTGTATGCTAAGAGTTAGATGATATAGTAGGAAGACAACATAGAACAATTTTTATATAGCCTTGGAGAATTGCATACATGAGCACTGCATTTACACTACTGACACCCTTTCCATTCTCTCCATCTTCTTCCACACATTTCCAGAAATAAAATTTGACCTTTTTATATGCTGTACTTATGCACATACAAACATATTCCTAACAAAATAAGAAATATTCATAAGTATTACATTCTTCACTTATATATCTAGCCATGTAGGCACAGCCTACATTAATAACTTTTACTACCATTCTATATTTTTATCCCCAGCAAGCATGTTAGCCTGTTGTGTTTCCTTGCCTGTCAAGGTGACCTTATTCCTGAGTGTTTGAACCATTTAGCAGTCATGCCTGAATTTATGTGTTTGGTTTTCCATTAGTGTTAATCCTAAAATATATTACCTCTCATTTACTCGACCTATACTTCCTCACTGTCACTGGATTGTAGTAGCCCTCTTTGGATAATCAGAATAACTTACAGGAACAAAGTGACTCTATTCACTGCCTACTGATTGGAGGCATGGTGAGAACAGTGGCTCTGTTTCTTTCTTTCCTTCTTTCTTTCTTCCTTTTCTTTTGATATAAGATACTAGGGTACAATGAAATCATTGCATGATTCCCGAGTAAAATCATTTTGAACTTTAGAGACTCTAAGACAATTAGGACATAAGTATATTTGGAGGAATAGAACATAGTAATTGCTACTAGACTAGTAATGCTATCAGTGAATAGTCTTACTTCCATTTATCACTGTGAATGGTTATCACAAGATGTCTGACAATATCAGCTTCCTTATAGTGGCTAGATACATTTTGGCTCACGGTTTCAGAGGTTAACTTATTGCTAACTGGATCCACTGTTATTAAGTACTGGCAAACTAGAATAGCATTATGATAGGAAGACGTAATTGAGAAAGTAATTCACTTCATGCTACCTAAGAAACAGAGTTCAGATGGTGACAGGCATATGATATACATGCAACGAGCCCAAATAAACCCTATTTCCTACATTCTACCAACATCTAATAATACCATCAAATTGTGAGTTGAATAAACATTTTATACCTTGTTGAGGTCAAAACTATTATAATATACTTATTTCCCAATAATTGAATCTATTGGATTGACAACAAGGACATATATTTGGGGGTGGGGCATTCATACACATACAAACAGCATCATTCCTTAATCTTTTTAATTTTAATCCTGGTTATTTAAAAAATAAATATAAACACTGATTTAAAGAATATGCAGCTTCCAGAAGAGCATAATTCCAGCAGTTAAAGATATCGTCACATATTCTTACTAATACTGTGTTCCCAAGGTTGCTACCTCATTTGACCCAGGTAGCATCTCCAGAATGATAAAGAAAGACTGCAAGGTTGAAGAATTCTTGGATCATATTACCAATGAGCCAAGCCCAGTTTCTTCTTCAATACTCTCTATCTTATTTTTTAAGACAGGGTATCTTAACATTGCTTCCTGATGCAACAAGTACTCTGAAAAAAAAAAGCAGCATAGGGATAAAGAGTTCTTGTTTGGTCAAAATTCTTAGTTACATAGAGTTCATCATTGTAGTTAAGTCAAAGTGGAATTACATATGTGGACTATAATACTCGGCTGTTTACACAGTGATTTGAACTCAGATTGCTACATACATCCAGAAAACACTTTGACTGAATCATCTCCCAGCACATCCATATTACATAAAAACTCAGATAGTTAAGCTTGGTAAGAAACACATTTATCCATACAACAAACATCTAAGTAGTTCTCACTTTTTCTTAACAAAGGAAAATAAACAAAAATCTGTATAGACAAGGGATTCATCAATTGAAAAATTTCTAGAATTAAGCAAGTAATCATTTTTTTCAGAGAAGATCTAGTTAATGAGTAACAATTATATGAGAATTCAGTGTGATAATCAAAAATAAACACAAAGATATAATCAAATATTTTATTTGTATACTTTGAAACCTTAATCTCTTTATGAAATGTTCAAATCAAGATGAATTTGATGAGAAGCTATGTATAACCAAGATACTTAAACTTATCTTAAAATAAAACTATCATAAAATTAGACATTTTCTTGAGAATATAGTATCTGTTTGACATTAAGCAATATTAGGCATTGTTTTTACTAGTGATTATCATTTCTAAAATTGATTATATTTCTGGTGCTGTGATAAGTATCTTATATTAAGAACATCTCATTCCATGCCTAAACTAACATTAAGTGTTGTTTTATTATTCAAATTTATTAAATTAAACTTATGAAATTTCAAAAGTTCAAGGATCAAGGTGATGGTCAGAAACTGGCAAAGGGCAGGAAGAGTCTGAATTTTAAAGCTGAGCTTATCTTTCCAGAAAATGTATTACAGTATTTAGTGAGACCATACATTTAAACCATTTCTTACTATGTTAAAAAACTAAAAATATCATGACCTTCCTCAGAAAAATAGACATACATATAAGTAGCATCAAAAATTATTTGAATAAAGAGATATACCTTTAAGTAATTTATAACTTTAAAACTGCAATGTTTCTTCTCAAATAAGTTATTGAATTTTATCCAAGTTTATGACCTACTTCATCTGGTCTGGGATTGGAAGCCTATGGCATGTATATTCTCCTAGGACCCAATACTAAACGGGCTTCATTCATGGTTAGTACTTAACTTATTTTTTTTTCTTAAAATTGTTAATACAATTTGAACAAAGGATCTACATTTTTCTATTTTTTGTGTACTATAAATTTTGCACCAATTACTTCTATATAAACACCTGAAGTTATCTTATTATAAACAAACACCCTCTTGCTTGTTCATGCTTTGCTTTTACCATTAGAATGTTACCTCTGAAGAAATTTTGTGTATGTGGTACACCAAAGTACATCGTAGAAACAGTAAATGTGAGTTTTAAGTTTTGTCCTTTCTTCATGTGTGAATAAAGCTATGCCTTTGAAAGTATGCGACTTAATCCAAAAAATGAATAAGCATCTAAAGTTTTATGGACAGCTAAGAAGAATACTAAGGAGACATAAATATTTTCTCCAAGCTTGTCCTTTCACTTCCAAATTTAATAAAATAAATGTCACAGTGTGTCTTGAGAGAATACTGCTAAGTTTTTTTTGCATTTAATATTAGTATCTGAATAATTTCTTGTTGACAAATTCCCATCTGGAATTTCATGAGGAAGTGGCTGCCATTCTGTTGACCTTTTCTCATCTTTTAGATGCACCTTGTTACTTCAATGTCTACTTTTAAAAAGAACACGAATCAAGAAGAAAAAAGAAAATCTAAGCATTTAAGCAATAGGAAATAAATCATATCTGCGTTCACTATGAAAGTTAGGTTCTGGTAGTGGCATCTTATCACAGTCACATTGCCTAGACTGTCTGTTATTTTAAAAAACACCTTTTAAATCCTCAAAGTTTGGGGCCTTTATAATATGTCTCTGTAAGACAACATTTCTTTGAGAAGTAGTTGATAAGAGATATGTAAGTATCTATGCTTGAGACTGTCCTGCTGGAAATCAACTGAGCTTCTTGAACAGTGGATTACTTTTACATCTTTCTTTTTAAATATATTTTTACAAATGTACTTTATTTACATTTTTAATTTAGCAAATATGTAGGTTCAAAAATTACATTTAGAAGTATACAGTATATAGTCATCAAATCATGACAGTTGACTTCCTATTTATAAATAAGTTTTAAATATTTTGATCAATACAACATATTACCTTAATTAGATGGTCTAATGTGATACTTCAAAGCATTCATATAATATGGAATGATAAAATTATGGTAATTAATATTTTTTCATTACTATTATGAACTGCTTTGCTCCTATTTTTTATAAATTAAATTATAAGTGACTAAACTTGGTGATAACCTCAGTGTTTTATTTATTACTTTATCATTTTGTGCTTCATTACTGACTATCCTATCTCTTATTAAGTTCCATGCCACCAACTCAGCTAATCTTCTAGTAATCATCGTTATATATTCTGATTGACATTTAGTGATCATGTATTCAAAAACTGTGTTTTCCTTACTCATTTACTGTTCAACATCTAGTTGATTCCATGTATTACTATGTGGATACATTTTTTATATGCTGACTTAATTTTCTATGGTTATAAACTAGATATAGATAGAGTTGCTGATCACATTATAATTTTAATTCTCCTCTATTGATGAGCTTCAATATTGCTGATAAGACTCCAATAACCAGAGCTATCTGTAACAACAACAAAAAAAAAATCAGAAAAAAGAAAGTCAGAAAAGAGAAACAACACAAAGAAACACAAACCCAGACAGAGGAATTTAAAGAACCAATCTTAACATTGTTTTATAATATTACACAAAAGTAGCCTAAGGCTTTCAAACAGCCAACACTAGTATGTCCAATAACTTTAAAGAAATTACAAAATCATTAAAAAAAATGTATAGAAGTTAGTTGGGGTCTGGTACAATTTTTAGAATTGAGGAGAATGAAGGAAGAAATTATCACTAATGATATGCGCTCACCATTTTAAAGCAAAGGTTAAATTCCTGGCAACATGTGACTGAATTATCCCCAAGGACTGGTCAGATATTGTTATTGCTGTTTTGGAGGCTGAGCCTTTTTTACAGTGGAAGACATGGAGGAAGGCTAAGGGAAAACAATTGAATAAAGAAATGGGAGAGTGGCATAGAAGTCTCCCAAGACCAATTTCTTGGGGAAGGAGATTATGCTGATGCAGAAATGCAATCTGAATGCAATGAGTAAACCCTGTATTTATGTCAAATAACAGCCTTGCATGCGTGGGATATATTTGAAGGATTAGGAAAGAAAACTGAATTTTTTATAAAAGTAATTCAAGACCCCCAAAAAGTTTTACAGACTTTTTTCAGAAATTAACTGCAGTGGTAAACAGAATGGTGCCAGATTCAGAAATAAGGTGAATAATAATTGTATCTCTGGTTTTTGAAAATGCAAGCTCACAATGTAAAAGAATAATTCGACTGTTATAAGCAAAGTCCGAATTCAGTCCGAAGAAAGGACTGAATTCATGATACAATTAATTTAGGACATGATAATTGTGATGATAACTGAGTAGGAGAGTCTATTTCTGAAATATTAAATGTTACAACTGTGGAAGGCAAGGTCATATAAAAAGAAACTGTAAAGTTTCCCAGAAACAATGTCTTTATTAAGAATAATCCCAAGAGAACGCCCCCCCCCCCCTTTCTGGAGTATGGCAAAGGGAGACATTGGACTAAAGAATGCAGGTCAATAAGGTAACAATAAAGTAACAGGCAAGGTAACATTTTGTCTTTAGGAAATACCCTGAGAGGGCTTTTATAAGCCTGATATCAACTCCAGTTCAGTCTGACCCTGCCATATTGGAGAAAGCACATTTTCCCAGAGCAATTAAAGCATATTCTAAAAACAACCACAAAACATACTGCTTTGGACAAAAGAAAAGCTATAGAAAAAAAAAGAACAAAAAGTGAATATTGCAAACTTTTACAAATGAACAAAGGCCAAAGATAAAATTGTGAATAAATGATATTGTCATTGAAGTTTTAACTTTTAAGAATAATTTCACCAGGATATTGGCATCCAAATTGCCTGCTTCAGGAGTTAAATGTTCATCTTTTGGGAATTGGCACATTTACCCAGGTGAAACAGAGTGCAAGATGGCTTGAATGTATAGGGCCAGAATGACAGAAAGGAAAATTAAAGCCATATGTGGCTAACATTGCTATGAATTTATAAGAATAAAACTTATTACAACAATGGAATACTTAGATTCACATTCCTCCAATCTCAGAAATGAACCATAAACTAATTTATGTTTCTGGAAAAAAAATTAGAAATATGAGAAGCAGTCCTCAACCATTTATGTTGAACAAAATCAGAACACAACAGTTGCTGATCTTTCAAAGGTGCTGGATGGTCTACCTTTAAAGTGGTTTACAGATAAGCCTAGATAGGTTCAGCAATGACCTTTAACAAAAGAGAAATTGAGGACCTAAAGAACAGGTTTACAGAAGTGGTTAGATGCTGAGCATATTGAAGTATAAACCAGCTCTAAAAAATCCTTTATATTTTTTATCAAAAAAAATCTGAAAAATAGAAAAGAGTAACAGATATAAGAGCACTAAACAAGGTGATTCAGTCAATGCGTTCTCTAAAGTTTGGAAATTTTGACCTTCTCTGCTACCCCAAAAATGATTTACTATAGTTACTGACTTAAAAGACTGTTTCTCTTTGATACCTCTACAAGAAAAGGACAAAGAAAAATTTGCCAGTACAGCGCCCAACTATAAGAATTTTCTACCTGTAAAGAGATATCAATAGAGGGTTATCTCACAGGAAATGTTAAATAGCCCCACTTTGTGCCAATATTCTGTACAACACGCATTAGAGGTGATATGTAACAAATTCCCA
Organism: Phyllotis vaccarum; assembly: GCA_033318265.1. Classification (NCBI taxonomy): domain Eukaryota; kingdom Metazoa; phylum Chordata; class Mammalia; order Rodentia; family Cricetidae; genus Phyllotis; species Phyllotis vaccarum. The sequence goes on along the minus strand of JARWLC010000019.1, from coordinate 52,062,006 downwards.
CTATCTATCATTTGCCATTACACAAATGATAACTTATTGACTGATTCAAATATAAGACATTAGAAGAAGTGCTTGAAGAAGTGAAAAAAAATGCCTGTTTGGGGATTACAAATTGCTCCTGAAAAAATGCAAAGAGAAAATTCCATTAATTATTTAGGATACATAATAGGTCAACAAAAATTAGACCCCCAATGGTGTAAGTCAGGAGAGAAAGACAGTAGACTCTTAATGATTTCCAAAGAAACTGGGAGACATTCCAATTTATGAACCACTATTGGGATAAAAATGATTAACTGGATAATTTGTTCAAAATTTTAAATAAGTACAAGGATTCAAATGGTCCCAGAGAATTTTCTAATGAAGGCAAAAGAGAATTAGCTTTAGTAGAAAAGAAATTATGAGAAGCACATGTGAATAATGTAGATCAAGACCTTGATTGCATTCTGGTTAGTTTACCCTCTAAGAGTCTTCCTCGAGGAATTTAAATGCAAAGGGAAAATATTATATTGGAATGGATATTTCTTCCACACAAATTGAGTAAGAAATTAATGATATATATGGAAAAAATTTATGATTTGATTTTTTTTAAAGGAAAACTAAGACTTTGTCAATTGACAGAAGTCAATGGACCCAGCAGAAATTGTTGTACCTTTAATAATGAATTGACCTATTATGGGCAGAAAGTGTACCTTGGCAAAGAGCTGCAATAATTTTTGGACAGAAATTAATAACAGATATCCTCAAAGCTATAGAATTGAATTTACAAAGAGAACTAACTGGATTCTTCCTTGTGTTGTATAGGATACACTAATTTATGAATCCCCTACATTTTGTACTGATGGGGAACAAATCAGAAAAGGTGGGTTATAAATTAGAAAATGTAAGTTCTGTTTAAAAGTCAAAATTATATAATATCATGTTGGTATTAGTGTATTTTACAGAACCTCTTAACATAGCCACTGAATCTCAGTATGCAGAAAGAATTGTTTTCCACATAAAAACTGCTGATTTTATTAATGATGCATCAGAACTAACTTCATAATTTATTCTATTAAAAGAATTAATTAGAAATAATGATCATCCCTTCTATATAACACACATGTGGTAAAATATGCATCTGCCAGGCACTATAGCACAAGGTAACAGTGAAATTGATAAATTATTAATAGGAAATTTCTAGAAGCCTCAGAGTTTCATTTTTTAAAAAAATACATCAATAGCAACGTTTTAAAAAAGTTTTCTCCATCACTTGGCAAAAAGCCAAAGGAATTATAAAAAGATGGTCTATCTTTTCCTTCTATAACCAAACTTCATTACCATCAGGAAGAAATCCTGAAAGTATACAGAGAAATGAAATCTGGCAGATGGATGCATTTCATTTTACAGAATTTAGAAAAGTAAGATATGTACATCATACAGTAGATATATTATCAGGATTTCAATGATCAACTGCTTTGAGTTCAGAAAAGGCTGATTCTGTAATCATAGGTTTTGTAGAAGTTATGGCCATCATGGGAATACCTGTACAAATTAAGAGTGACAATGCTCCAGCATATATCTCTATATATCTCTAGTAAAATGAAACAGTGTTTTGTTTATTATAATAGATGTATTATGTAAATACCACACAATCCTACAGGGTAAGCAATCATTGAGAGATCAAATAAAACTCTAAAGGATATGCTAGATAAACAGAAAGGTGTAACTAAGACCCCCAGAAATAAACTTCTTAATGCTTTATTAACTTTGAAATTCCTCAGTGTTAATGAGAAAGGAACAATAGCTGCTGAAAAGCATTGAACTATTTAAAAAAAAAAAAAAAAAAAAAGACTAAACTAAACCAACCTATCTACTTCAAAGATGTGCTGACCTTAGAATGGAATACAAGATAAGTGATACATTGGACAAAGGTTTTCACTTTTGTTTCCACATGTGAAGAAATTCTATGGATACTATCAAAATTAATAAAGCCTTGATGTGAACTGAGAAACTTCTTGATGAAGAGAGATTGATTGCTCATCCACCCATGTGACAATTTTTAAGTTGTAAGAAAAACAAAGGGTTGAGGTAGGTTTATTTTTCTTTACAGAAAACTAAAAATAGACATCTTCAAGAAGTCAAAAGACCTTGGACATATAGATGTCTAAAACATAAAGGAAGACTATGTAGAAAAATTTACAAGCAAAATAATATCAAATCTATTGGTACCAATATATTCTACAGTATGTTAACATATGCTTAACATCTAGATCTCTTTCTTTGTAAAAAAGTTGAAGTCCCAGTTCAATTATAAATTAAAGCTAGTTTTGGAGTTGGAGTGTGGCTCTCTCCTTCTCTAACCCAACCATGCTGTTAAAGGAAAATGCAAAATATCTTATTTATTATATTAAAAAAACCCACCTGATATGGGACAGAGACTAACTAAAAATAATACTAATCCTATGTTGTATAAATGTTTACATCAAAATTTGTAAGATTAAAACTTTTTTCATAATATTGATGTTCATATAGGATAATAATCAATTAAAGAAAAAAGACTTTATCTAGCTTTCTATACATGCATTGGGTTTTAGTATTTTATCATTTTTCTGCAGTGGACCATGACAATGTCTAATTGTGACCTTTGAAGTATCCAAATAAAGATGTGGCCCTACAATGATAATTTCAAATGGACTATGACAATGCCACAAGGCTGACAAACACTAACAAAGATCAAATTTGGACTACAAACTTCTCTGAAAAATTTTGAGGTGGCTAGTTAAGATGAACCAGCTTCACAGACTACTCTAATTAGGACTTGAGACAAGCCCTGCACTTTCCTGTTATGCAGAGACTGGACAACAAATGATACAGCTACTTATTTCAGGACTTGAAAATTAACCTTTTTTTTTTTTCTGGGTTCTTAAAGATGCTATCACCCCTGGACATCATGAAGTAAATTTAAGAATACAATACTCACATTCCCAAGAGGTGGGTTGGGTGGTTTTTGGTCTTTCAGTGAGTTATGGATGATGTCATTATCTAAGGTAATTGGTTACAAATTGTTATTGGTTATGGTTAGGGAAAAAGATGAACAAGAGAGATTAGATTCAGAGTTCTTATTTGAGAAAAGGCATACAAATATAGTAAGATATAAGGGTAGGTTAATAAATCTACTTTTAAAAAGCATTTACTAGTTTTAAATATTTTACATTGGGTTGGAGTTTTTGTATATTGTATACAAAGTTGAGACTATTTTTGTTGTTGTACACATATTTCTATGTGTGCATTATTCCTATATAATTCATCTAACAATAATGCAAATTCCTAGTCCTTGAAAGTTATTTTTTCCAGCTAATTCGGATATGAAGAAATGAAAGTTAGCAGTTAGATATCACAATTAAACTTATAATCCTATTAGATATGTTTTCAACATCAAATAGAGATATAGTTTAGATGGGCAGGTCTTCAAACACTTCAGAGATCTACAGAATATGACATTTAAAATATTCTGATAACATAGGTTCTTATTTTTATGAAATAAGACTTCAGCTCTTGGTATCACCAATCTACTTCAGAGAAAATGATGTGCATTAAAGAAAATCCATATGGAGTTGACCTGTATGGCAAAAGTTAGCCGCTGTGCAAAAAACTACTCTTGTCTCAACTGCTTACAATATGGTGACCAAAATAAACAAGCAGAACACACACAAAAAGAACTGTGGAACTTTGCCAGGATAAGGTAGGAAGGGCTTTAAGAATATCCTGTTTCACTGAGAAATCTGTTAGATATGCCTGTAGGCCAAAGAAGAAATTTTTTTAAGGATGAAGACGTGGGTGACTGTCCAGGCAGCCAGCTGTTTTCATTTTTCACATTTTTGAGTAGTTGCTTGCTTTCATGTCCTTACTTAGTTAATTCATTAGTTATTTTATTCTTCAGTCTCTGAAGGAGTTGAAAATGAAATAGTTATAGTTTTGTAGTGACAATTTTATAAAAGAAACTCACTTAGAGGTTAAAGTGTATAAGTTTGAGAGATATCAAGATAGTTTTCAATTAGTAATACAGACTAGATAGAAAGGGAATTAGGAACAGTCCTTTGGACTCACCAAAATAGGATAAATAATGGAATATTTTCTTTGAATTTAAATTACTCATGTAATTTTGCTTTATATATTGTATACAATTATTACATTACTGTATATAGTTTTTCTTATGTTAGTCATAACCTTCTTTTTTATTTTTGACACAAAAAGGGATATGTGGTAATATATTTATGTTTCATAAAATCAGCCTGGAATATCAGGGGACAGAATCACCCACAGTCAAGCCATGAGGGTCAGAGAGTGGTGACTCATGCCTTTAATTTCATCACTTATGATGACAAAGTGGTGACCCACACCTTTAGTCCCATCACACAGGAGACAGGTGAGTTCAAAGCCCAACAACCAAGCAGTCATAGCTCACATCTTTAATCCCAATTCTAGGAGTACAGTGCAGAGTTGAACCTGGAAGTGAAGCAACTGGGTGGGGAAGATATTTAATGCAGGAGGAACAGAGATTCAGGCATTCTGTAGTAGCAACCAGCCAGGGGGAGGACCCTTGAAGATAGTGTTTACCCTGAGAAGTTGGCTGGGTGAGAATTGACCGTGGTCTGTTTTCTCTCTCTGGTATTCCAGCTTTTCCAAATATGTGGCTCCAGGTTTCATTGTATACTAATTAGAATTCGTGTAATAATGTGCAGACTGAATGACCCCAGAATCCCATTTTTATTATTTCTTAAAATCTTTTTTCTTTATCTTTGGTCTCTTCTAATAATCCTCATTATGTGTATGCATGCTCTTTTGGTAACTACAGTAGGGTTCCTGATGCTCTGCTAATTTCTAATTCCTCTTTGACAAAGTTAAAATAATTTTTCAATTTTTAATTCTTTTTAAATTTTACTTTTTTTCATTTTTCAAAGTGGATAATGTTCTATTCTTCTGATCCACTGATTTTTCACCTCCTAGAGTCTACTACTGGACATTGTCTAGAATTCTTTATTTTGTCAACCCCAGGACTTTTCTTTCTTCCTTATAGTAATTTTTACATACTTTATCTGAACTCTATATTTGATGAGATATTATTTTTATTTACTTTCATTTGGTCCTTTAACCATGGATTTATTTGTTTTCTTTGGACCAGATTTGATGCCTCTGGGAAATATGAGGTTATGAACTGTATCTGCTTGACCACACATTAAAAAAATAATAATAATGTGGGGAAAAGTCTCTATTACTATGACAGGAAGAGCTATAGAAATAAGGTATTGAATCAAGGCCTCAAATGCTTTCTGCAGAGAAGTAGACGTCAGCTGGTGCTTGGTATACTATGTTGTTCACAGTAGTAGCTGCTATGGAATAATGGCTCCTTAGTACAGGTTCTGTAAAAATAGAAAGTTAAAAAAAGTATGGCTTGGCTGTGGAGACATGCCCATGGACCACAGACAGAGACAGAAGCAGCAGAGCTTGATGTGGAAGTGCAGCCCAAGGGAACCATGGAACTTTGAAATTTAGATGAATCTAAGATGATCCAAGAGTTATTAACCTGAGAATGAACCACCCAACATTGACACAAAAAGTGTTACCCATTCCAAAGATGGAGGAGAGAAAAAAAGTGAGGCATTATTTAATTATATTATGATTTCAAAAAATAAAATAAATACTTCTTTAAATGTATGCAAAGCATGATTGAGGCATGATAAAAGTATTTTTTCTCAGAGAAGACATATCACACACACACACACACACACACACACACACACACACACACAGAGGGGAGAAGAGAGAGAGGGAGAGAGAGAGAGAGAGCAAGCACATGCATTGGTATCTAAAGAGATCTCACAGTGACAAAGATCAGAACAAGCAAAAGTAATTCTCCCCCACCCTCCCCCCCATTCAGAACCATGGATACAGAGAGCCTCATGGGGAAAATATGTCCCCAGACTACCAGAGACAACCCTATAATGGGCAGGCAGAAATTTTCAGATGAGGAAATTCCTGCAGAAAACATTGAACAACATAGAAATAATTGTCACCAATTTGAATTAAGATCCGCAGCTCTTCCCACCTGCAGTCCTCTGTATATAGGGCAGGGTCAGAGAGAGGGGAGGTGGAGAGACTGCATACATCCAGACTAAAATGATGAATAAAGGTCTCATATATTTTATTTTAACTTTAGTTTTATTGTAATTTTTCAATTTATATATATATATACATATATATATATATGTATTTTTGACTATCTTGTGCCAGCTTGTACCACTTCCTGAAGGTCATCTTATGACTTTCTTTAGTTATCCCAAATTTATGTTATTTTCTCTATAACTTCTCATAATTCCAATATACAATCCTTTCCCTCCTGTCCATACTTTGTTTTCTTTCCCTTTTGCCCAGTCCTTCTACTCTTTACTAATGTATTAATACTCTTTATTCCATAAAACTACTAAGGACTTTTTTTAGACTCAGTTACTTAGTTCTGTTGTCTCAGAACCTCATGAGAAATACGGTTTGAGTATATGTGTTTTCTACTGGAGAACCACAAAAAGGTTAGTGTTAAATCATTATACCTGTTGTCCAAGTTGGCTTTCCTCTAAAATGGCACTGGAGACTTAAATCCAACTCAGAACAGCTCATCATGAAAACTTGTATAAAATGAAACAAGTATACACAAACAATAGGAAGACAGAAAACATACAGAGTGACACCCCAATCTCAACAGATGCACAAAGCAATAAAAAGTATGTGAGAAAAAGGTCATTATGACACCTCCAGGAGCTTAGCGTTCCTTAATACCCAAGCCCAAAGACAATAAGAAATATTAAATGCCAGAAAAAGTTTTCAGAGACCAACTCTTAAAAAGAGCAATGACCTAATAAATAAAACAGGTAAATAAGGAAGCTAGATCAGGACTAATAGGAAATTTTCAAAAGGAAACGAAGCCTGGAAAAGAGTCAAACAAAATACTAGAAATGGTTAAACCACAAAATCACATTGAGATTTTAAAAAAGTTTCATAATTGGATAACAAATTTGAAGCCATTAGTGAAAAAAAAAAATGAGGGAGACCAAAATTTCTGAGAATTCTAAAGTGCAAAAATATAATCTTTGCATTGTGCCTGTGGCATAGAAGATCTTCGATGCAGTTTCTCCCTGCACAAGACTGGGCCAATCAATATCACATTATGAATGAAGGGGACAGGGTCTGAAGGGCTTACTCTTCTCTTAGGAGCTATAGACAGTTACTACAAGAGGAGTGGTGATATTATAGTCATTTCTGTTTTCAAGAGAATACCCCCAGCTATGGTACTGCAGTCCGAAATTCATGCAATGGGTCATATGGAAAGAAGACATGGAGGTACGAGAGAAACGTGGGAGGGAGTTAAGAGAAGTCAGGCTAAGAAAGGTAATGGAGAAATTTTGATCAAGGAGTGTGTGTGTGTGTGTGTGTGTGTGTGTGTGTGTGTGTGTGTGTGTGTGTGTGTATGTGGTGTGTGTGTGTTTGAGTGTGTATGAGTGTGTATGAGTGTGTGTGTATGTATGTGTGTATGAGTATGTGTATGTGTGTGTGGGTATGAGTGTGTGTGTCTTAGTGTTTTTCTGGGTATCTCTATGTGTGTCTGTGTGTCTGTGTGCGTGTCTGCGACAGAGAAATCCTGGGATGACTTTAGTTAGAATAAGGATCTGAATAATAGAAATCATGATAAATTATTTAGTGGAAGAATAAAGGCCCTAGGTCTGGCTTGTGATAAATCTCATCAGGTAAAGATGTCGCCAGCAAAATTCTGATGAAATGAGTTCACTCCCCAGAATCCATGAAAGGGGGAAAGAATATAACTAAATTCATGAAGTTATCCTCTGCCTTCCAAAGATATGTGTGGCATATGAGTCTGTATGTGCACCTATGTGTACTTGTACATACACACACACACACACACACACACACACACACACACACACACACACACACACGTAACATAAAAAATTCAATTATTTTATTTTTTACTTATAAATGAAGCTATAGCAGAAAAATTTGAACCTAAAGAACAAAATGAATATCCAAATACTGGTGACAATTCAAACTCTAAATAGGTATGACTGGAGAGGAACTTCTTCTCTATTCCACAGTCAAGATGCCAAAGCAAAGAAACTGTACTGGAGAACTGCCCACTCAGAAAGTCAAACATCAGGAAAACATCTGTAAGAACAGAAAGAAGGTTTAAGTGGCAGTTGACATAGATTGCAAAGGACTGTGTATTTGAATCCTTGGAGTAAAATAAATAAATCTCAAAATGGTCTACACATCCTTTTTTCTTTTTCTTTTTCTTTCCCTTTATTTTGTTTTTGTTTTCCAGTTTCAGTCACAGTTGGATTGGTCAATCAGGGAAAAACCTCAGTTTTCATGGCTTTTATCACAGCTCATTGACTATGCAGCATAGTTTGATCAGCATAATTTGTAATTTAGCTCTGTCTGTAGAGGGGGTTTTTATAACTAGATGCCAGATGTCACAGACTTACCTAAGGAAGCTGAAGCAGAAGCAGATGTTTCCCTTTATTTAGACCCTTTAGGGATTAAAGAATACTAAAAAATATATTGTTTTACATATTGGACACATCTACTGAAAAAAGCCAGAAAAAAAAAGATGCATTTACATGTCTAGGTCTGTGTAATTTATATTAGATTTAGCAGTCTTCATAATATTTGTTACAACTGCTATCAGTTTGAAATTAACACTTCAATACATTATCTCACTTAAAACAAACTAAAAATTCACCTTAGCTAATGTATTTAAACAACAATTTGGATGTCTTTTATGTTTGTTTGTTTGTTTTCAACACTGGGAAAACCAATTACCTGAAATATGAAAGTCCATCGTTGCTTAAAAGCCTAATCCAACTGCATGGCCTGCTGAAAATGTCATATGCTATGTTAGACCGTGGAAACACAATTTGGCTTTCTTCTAGTGTTTTGGTAGAGTAACAGTTTTGTATTGCCAATATTAAAATGCAGATTTCTTGCTATAATATAATGATTCCTTGAAGGTAATCAAACAGAAATGATAGTTATTAACATATTTATGTTAAAAATAAAAGCAACATAAGCAATGTTTCCTTACCCTTGCCATGATAAAAGAAAACTTTGAGTCTTGAGTGTAGGAAAATGCTAACAAAACATTTTCTGGTTATAAGGCTTGATTTTCACAAACACAAAATAAAACCCAAAGCAAGACTGCTCTTTAACATAGGGAACTAATGTTGAGAACTTAGTCTACTGGATTTCATAGATTGCTTAGTGAGCAATATAGTCTCAGATATCTAGATTACAGCCTTTCCATGGGAAAACAAAACCGAAACAATCAGGTGCTTACACCCTTGATTTTATTCTATTTTACTTATTTATTTTGGTTTTTCTGTGTAGCTTTGAGTGTGTCCTAGAACTCACTTTGTAGACCAGGCTGGCCTCGGACTCACAGAGATTCACCTGCCTCTCCCTCCTTAATACTGGGATTAAAGACATGTACCACCACACCCACCAGCTTTATTTTTCATGGTTTCCCCTCCCCCTACTTCCAGTCCTCCTATGTCCCCTCCCATCCAGATCCACCCCTTTCTGTCTCTCATTAGAAAATGAACAAGCTGATACAAACCAAGCAGCTCGGGATGGACAAGCATGTCCATCCAGAGCATTTTCTCTGGGTGGGCCAGAAGAAGGCAAGGACTTGCAAGATCTGGCGCCATTATGGTCAGCAATGGGAAGCGTGTGGGAGGGAGAGAGAGGCAGAGAGAGGTTTTTATCCCATGGAGGGAGGTGGATCTGAAGAAGTTAAGGTTGTGATAAGCAGGCTGTTATGGGAGTCCTTCTTGCCACCCAGGACGTGGGGTCCTCAGTCGCGGGCTGGGATGCCATGGGGTTCATGTGTGGTACACGCTTTAGCCACAGCTGGAGGGCCATGTCTGGGTCCGTAGCCCTATTGCAGCCAAGTGTCTGTGTTGGTGTCCATGGTGCCTGTTACCATCAGGGATCGTGTGGATGTCCAGGGTCTGGGGCCCCATCTGTGCCTGTTAGGGCCAAAGGGTCATGCTGACACTGGGGTCGTACAGATGGGGGTGGAATGAGCTGCCACTCAGGGCTATGCAAAAGTCTTGGCGCAAGCTGTGGCCATTTTTACATTTGTGGCCCTGCCTCAACTGGAGTCCTTGTTGAGGTACCTGGCTCATGTTGGCACCAGAGGGTAAGGTAACTGCCTAGGGAACTAATCTACCACATGGAGCCAGGTTGGAGTGCTAGGACCACACTATTTCTGGGCCCATCTAGATTTGAGAAGCATGTGCTGCCACACGGGGACAAGGTAATATCCAGCCCCATGCTGCTGCTGCTGCTGATCACATGGGTGTCTGTTGTCCATGTTACCATAAGAGCCCATATAAATCCTACGTTGAACCGTGTGTTGAAGTACAGGGCTCTGCTGAACTAACTCCATCCCTCATTGGCCTGGTGTGACAAAACACACACAGGAGAGCTGACCCTGAACCTCTCCATCCTTGGGATAAAGGACCCTGATGAACCCACACATAGGAAAGCTGGCCTTCGGCCTAATGGGAGAGGGAGCCTCCCACACTTGTTAGGGCTAGTTCCACCTTTCAGCAGGAAAGATGGCTCATCCCTTCACCTGGGAGGGGTGGTCTTAGTGGCCTAGACTGACCAGCTCAGCTGTCATCAGTGCACACATCCAGCTTGGAGTACTCATGCTCCAATAACTACTGTATCTATGACCTCCTGGAGTGTGTGGAAGGACAGGTTCATTAGAGAGGCTTTAAACCTGACCAGCAACTCATTACAAGATAAATATTTGCAAGTAAAGCTGTTTGGACAAAAGCGTATACTGCATGATCCACAGTAGCTGTCACTAGGATGAAAGAAGAGGTGATGGGCAGAAAGGATGGAAGAGCAACGTGTTTTTCTTTTTCTAATTTTTTTTTATTATTTTTGTCTTATTTGTACTCTTTAATAGTTTTCCATTAGTGGGGGACAGATGGGGGAGCATATACAAAAGGTCTGGGAGTTGAGTGGGATTGGAGGTGCATGATGTGGAATTCCAGAAAATAATCATTAAAAAATTAAATAATTAAAAGAAACAAACTTCTAAGGAAAAATAAAATATCTATATAAGATAAAACAAAACAAAAAAATGGAATAGGACCAAACAAACAAAATAAAAAGAACCTAAGAAAAGATATGAGAGAGATGTGTAGATGTGGAGACCCACTGAAGGCTGGACTATGTTAAACATGTGATACGTCAGAAGGAAATCATAGAATGCTAAAAATGGAAGGACTCAAGATGCTTCTTCAAATGTCTTTATCTGCATACTGGAAAACTAAAGCCTATTGAGCTACAACTTACATATTCTTCTAGTACTATCTATATCAGGCTACTAATGACATATGAATCATTCTATATTAAATATAATTTCTAATATACCATTTATAGTTGTGAGATAGCAGGATGCAATTTTTATTTTCTGGAAATGACAAATTTCTATGGGCTTTTAATTCCAGTCAAGTCCTTTACTACTATTTTTGTTTACTGTTACAGGCATAGAAGAGACTTTATTATGTCTTGGCCTCTAGCTGTGCCTTGATACCCTACTTCTGAAATGCCCTAAGTAGTTCAAAGTATATTGCAATATTTTCCTGACACCCTTCCCCCTACATATAAATGTGAACACAGAAACACACACACACACACACACACACACACACACACACACACACACACACACACACACACACATACACACACACAGCCTTTGTTTTGTTCTCTAAGAAGCAGGCAGTATGAAGCCCAGCAGAGACTGCAGTGACCTTGTGGATAGTGACTGTGGTACGGAAGGCTAAATAGAAGGAAAGTAAGGAACTAGATATATGTGCCTAATTTAAGGAGAGAAGGAACTACATATTTCCTGCCATGTATACCTGGAGCTTCAGTGCTTCTAATGCTAATTCTTTCTAGGTTAAAGAAAAATCTATAATACATTTTACCATTAAATATTTCCAGTATTTAATATCAAAAATTAATTTCAAAATCTGAGGCTATGCACACTAAATTAATATAACATACTCAATAGAGTGCAAATATATATATATATATATATATATATATATATATATATATATATATATATATATATATTTGTTTAAAAACAGTAGATTAAGCAGAATATATCTAGGTATAAATGGTAAGTACACAGAGGCTATAAATATGTGTATGGAAAGCTTACATTTCAGCCCCAAGCCGAAAATACTGATATTCAGGGATGGAAGAGTGAAGCTTACGTTGAACATTAGACTTGACTCACCTCATAGGTTCCCTAGATTTCTGTTTCGCTCTCTGTTGTTTTGGGAGTGTCTTGAATGCCACATGTTTTGAGAAAGTTTCTGCTGGCCTCTTCTTCTAGGGAGGATGGATGATACTTACAGAGCCTTAGCTTGTGTTTGCAGATGTGTTATATGATGGACTCATCAGGTAGCACCAAGTCACCTAATTTGAGATGACTAATTCTTTGGCTGATCCTGTTCCCTGAAGTCTTACACACTGTACCCTCAGTACCATTTATGTCCTCTGTGCTCTTTAGGTTGGATGTCTTTAAAACTGCCATTCAGAGGTTTGAAGTCTCTCGATGTGTAGCCTGTATGTTCAATGTTTCCTGTGATTGCCTATTTCAGTTAAGCCTGGCCCAGCATTCTCATCACACTCAACATTCCTGAAAGTTCCTGGCTTAGCTTCTAAATTTTTATAAATTTACTAAACAGATTTATTTACCATACCAAATCTTCTCAGGTGAAAGAACATTTACATGTTTTGATCAATTTTATATACTTGGCTCATTATTCATTAAACTAAATTTTTGTGGTAATCTTATAAAAATACATTTCATCAGTCTAGCTTTATTAAAAATCAAGGGGCAAACACAACCTCTAAAAAGCCCCAGCAGAAGAGCTTAGTAACCCTGCTCCTAAGCCACATGGGGTTTTGTCCAACCAGGCCAGGTAGAACAGCCCCCAGGTCTAGGCAACAAGGCACAAAATATGCCCCTTAACTCATCTCATGTCTAGCTAGCTACAAACAAGCAAGAAGGACCCCTGCTTGCTAGCCTGAATATCTATACCCCCCATACACCCATCTGACCTTTTACCCCATAAATCTCAATCCATTTCTCTACATCACCCATTCCCCTAGCCTCAGCTGCTTCCTGAGACACGGTTCCGGAAAGCTCCAGCAGAAGAGCTCCAGCTGCAGATGCTTCTTGAGACACAGCCTCTGAAAAACTTCAACACAAGAACTGCTGTTGGGAGAGCACCACCACAAGAGTGGCATCTTAAGACACAGACTCTGCAGAGCTCCTTCACAAGAGCTCCACACTCAGATCTCAGTTTCTCCCTGAGACACAGATTTTAGTGCCTCTGAGTTCTCCAAAAGCTTTAATATCACAAAGGGCACCTAGTAGACCGAAAACAGCTAGCTGAAACACAAAACAACACTTGCATTGATCACTGAAAGGGATGAATAGATGCCAGTGCAAAAAGTAATTCAAAAACAAAGAAAAATATGGCACCACTTGAACCTATTGGTTCAATAACAGCAAGACCTGAACATCAGAGGAAACCTTAAAAAATGTTTATAAAGATGATAGAAGCCTTTAAAGAGGAAATTAAAGAGGAAACAAAAAAAAACTATCTTAAGAAAATAGAGAAAATGGCAAGCAAAAAATAAAAAATAAACTTCTTAAAGAAAGACTAGAAAACAAGAAAAAGCAAACAAATAGGTGTTGAAAACAGTCCAAGACTGAAAAACTGAATTAGAGCAATGAAGAAGTTACAAACTGAGGAAAATGGGAAGTCTGAAGAAATGAACCAAAACTACAGATGCAAGGATAACCAACACAATGCAAGAGATAGAAAAAATAATTTCTGGTGTGGAAGATTCAATAGTGGAAATAGATGCATTAGTCAAAGAAAACATTAATATCAAAAATGTTATAATACATTCAGATAATATGAGACATCATGAAAAGACCACACCTAAGAAAAATAGGAATAGAACAAGAAGATTACCAGCTCAAAGGTACAGAAAATATATTCAACAAAATCATAGAAGAAATATTTTCTAACCTAAAAAAAATGAAATGCCTATGAAGACACAAGAATACTAAGTAGACTTGACACCTCCCCAAAATGCTTGCCAAATAATTATCATTTAATCAAAACACCAAACATTCAAAATAAAGGATTTTAAAAGCTACAAAGGGAAAAAGTCAAGTAATTTATAAAGGCAGACCCATCAGAATAACACCCGACTTCCCAGTGGAGACTATGAAAGCTAGAAGGTCCTGGGCAGATGTTATAAGGACAGTAAAAGACCACAGATGCCAGCCTAGATTATTATACCCAGCAAAACTATCAATCACTATAGAAGGAGTTAAACAAGATATTCCATGACAAAACCAGAGTTAAACAACACCTATCCACAAATCCAGCCCTACAGAAAGCCCTAAAGGGAAAACTTCAACCTAAGAAAGCTAAAAACACCCACAAAGCCATAAGTAATAGGTAATCCACAGAAACAAACCCCAAAGAAGAGAAATACACACACTACCACCAAAAATAACAGAAATAGATAACCATTGGTCTTTAATATCATCTAATATAGATGGACTCAATTCACCTATATAAATACACAAGCTAACACAATGGATACATACTTTTGCTGCACACGAGAAACACACCTCAACTTCAAAGACAGACACTGCCTCAGAGTAAAATGTTGGGAAAAGACTTTCCAATCAAATGGACTCAAGAAACAAGCTGGTGTAGCTATCTTAATATCTAACAAAATAGACTTCAAATTAAATACAGTTGAAAGAGATCAAAAAGGGCATTACTTATTCATCTCAGGAAATATCCGTCAAGAAGAAATCTCAATTCTTAACATTTAGGGCCCCAATATAGGGGCAGCCATGTATATAAAAGAAACATTACTAAAGCTTAAACCTTAAATCAGTTCCTACACACTAATAGTGGAAGACTTCAACACCCTACTCTCACAAATGAATAGGTATTCCAGATGGAAACTGAACAAAAAGGGGGGGGGGAGCTAACAGATGTTATGAGTCAAATGTAATTAATAGATATATACAGAACATTCCACACAAGTACCAAAGAATATAACTTCTTCTCAGCACCCCATGGAGATTTCTCTAAAGTTGACCACATACTCAATCATAAAACAAATATACAAAAATTGGAATAACCTCTTATATCCTATCAGATCTCCATGGACTAAAGTTAGAATTCAACACAAATAAAAGAAAGCCTACAAACTCCTCTGAACATCTCTCAATTGAACCACCTCTGGTTCAAGGAAGAACAAAGAATGAAATTAAAAACTTCCTAGAATTTAATGGAAATAAATGCACAACATATACAAACTTATGGGACACAATAAAAGCAGTGATAAGAGAGAAAAGATTTCATAGCACTAGGTGCCTACATTAAAAAAAAAAAATTGGAGAATTCTCACACAAGAGACAACAGCACAGCCAAAACCTCTAGAAGAAATAGCAAACTCACCCAGAAGAAGTAGACAGCAGGAAATAATCAAAATCAGAGCTGAAGTTAATAAAATTAAAAAAACGAATTAAGGAAACAAAGAGTTGATTCTTTTAGAAAGTCAACAAAATAGACAAATTTTTATCCAAACTAACTAAAAGACAGAGAAGAATACCCAAATCAATGAAAATGGGTCCATCACAACAGAACCAGAAGAGATCCATAGAATGATTAAGTCATACGTCAAAAGTCTATACTCCACAAAACTGGAAAACCTAAAAGAAATGGACAGGTTTCTGGACAGGTACCACTTACCAAAACTCAATCAAGACTAGATAAATGACCTAAATATACCTATAACACCTAAGAAATATAAAGGCCACTAAAAGTCTCCCAAGCAAAAGAAAACACAGGGCAAGATGGCATCAGTGAGGAAAATCTACCAGATTTTCAAGGAAGAACTAATACCAATTCTCATCAAATTGTTTGACACAATGGAAACAGAAAAAACATTGCAAAACTCTTTTTATGAGGCTACAGTCACCCTGATACCAAAGCCACACAAAGATGCAACAAAGAAAGACAATTACGGACCAATCTCCATCATGAACTGATGTGGGAATGCATTTATGTATGCTGTAAATCTCAATCTTTAAATAAAGGAGCGGTTTTGGCCCATGACAGGCACCATAGAAGAAGTAGGAGGAGAAATCAGAGCATAGGTAGGAGAAGCAGGGGGGAGTCAGGAAGATTGAGCAAGCAGCCCAAGAAGCAACATGTAAGAAACACAGGTGAGCCACGGGCCACGTGGCAGACAGATTAATAGATATGGGTTGATTTAAGATGTAAGAGCTAGCTAGCAATGTGCCTGAGCCATATGCCAAACAGCATGAACTTAATATAAGTATCTGAATCATTTCTGGGGGCCTGAGAGGCGGTGGTGGCTGGGCAGTGGTGGCTGGGCGGCTAAGTGGTCTCGGGCGGCAGGTCTGTGAGTCTCGGACCTCTGGCCGCCCGGGACCAAAGAAACCCCCACTATTACAATGAACATTGATGCAAAAATGTTCAATAAAATACTGGCAAACCAAAATCTAGAACACATTTAAAAAGAATCCATATGATCAGGTACCTTCATCCCAGAGATGAAGGTATGGGTCAATATACGAAAAACTGTAAATGTCATCCGTTATGTAAACAACCTGAAAATAAAAACAAATGATCATCTCATTAGATGCTTAAAAAGCCTTTGACAAAATCCAACATTCCTTCATGATAAAAAAGTCCTGGAGAGATCAGGAATACTAGGAAAAATACCCAAACATAATAAAGGGAATTTACAGCAAGCCAATATCAAACTAAATGTAAAGAAATTAAATGCAATCCCATTAAAACCAGGAACAATACAAGGTTGTCCACTCTCTTCATATCTATTCAATATAGCTCTTAAAGTTCTAGACACAGCAACAAGACGAGAGAGAGAGAGAGAGAGAGAGAGAGAGAGAGAGAGAGAGAGAGAGAGAGAGAGAGAGATATCAAGGGCATATAAATTGTGTCAAACTATCTCTATTTGCAGATGATACAATCATATACATAATGACCCCCCAAATTCTACCAGAGAACTCCCACAGCTGATAAACACCTTCAACAAGGTAGCAGAATAGAAGATCAACTAAAACAAAAAATCAATAGCCTTCCTATATACAGATGATAAAAGAGCTAAAACAGGAATCAGGGAAACATGACCCTTTACAATAGCTTCAAATAGCATCAAATATCTTAGGGTAACTCTGACCAAAGAAGTGAAAGACCTGTATGACAAGAACTTTAAATTACTGAAGAAGAAATTAAGAAGATATTAAAAAATGGAAAGACCTCTGATGTTCTTGAATAGGACGGATTAACATAGTAAAATGGCAATTTTACCAAAAGCAATCTACATGTTCAAGGCAGTACCCATCAAAATCCCAACATAATTCTTTACAAACTTTGAAAGAACAATGCTCATCTTCATATAGAAAATCAAAACCCCCAGGATTGCCATAAAAAAATCTGTTTAATATGGAAGTTTGGGAGGCATCAACATCCTTGATTTCAGTCTATACTATAAAGATACAGTAATAAAAACAGCTTGGTACTGGAATAAAAATAATGGAATGGAATTGAAGACTCTAACATTAATTCACTCACTATGAACAACTGTTTTTTGACAAAGAGGCAAAAAATATACAGTGGAAAATAGCATCTTCAACAAATGGTGCTGTCATAACTGGATGGTGGTATTTAGAAGAATACAAATTGATACCTATCTATCACCCTGCACAAAACTCAAGTCCAAGTAGATCAAAGACCTCAACATAAACCCAACTACACTAAACTTGATAGAAAAGAAAGTGGGAAATACCTTTCAACATATTTGCACAGGCAACCACTTCATAAATATAACACTAGTAGCACAGACCAGACACCAAGAACAACAATTAATAAATTGGACCTCCTGAAACTGAGAAGCTTCTGTAAGGGAAATAAAACCCCAAACCGTAGTAAATAGGACAAAATGACAGCCTAAAGAATGGAGAAAAATCTTTACCGACCCTAAATCTGACAGAGGACTGATCTCTAAAGTATATAGAGAGCTCTAGAAACTAGAGGTTAATACCCCCAAAATTCAATTTTAAAAAATGGGGTTCAGAGCTAAAAAGGACATTTTCAACAGAAGAATTAGAAATGGCTGAAAGAACTTAAAGAATTGTTCAACATTCTTAGCCATCTGAGAAAGGCAAATCAAAACAACTCTGAATCAACAAGTTAGATTTGGGGATATATATGTAATAATAATATTTGGGGAAGACACAAAGAACGTGACGGGGGAAAAGGAGAAAGGCATGGGGAGTAGTTAGAAGGAAGAATGTAGAAAAATAAAAATACATAAATTTAGTAAGAGTAACATGTTGGCTGTAAAATAAAACACTTAAAAATTATAATACAAAAAAAGTTATTTTATTTTTACTCTCATGGTTATCAGTTATATGAGGCTTTTAAATTCTTCAAGAAGTACACCTTGTGTTCATTTGTTGCTGTTGCTAGCAAAGTTAAATATCTTCCTGAGTATGCTTTGTAATATGTATCCATAATTACCAGTTTCTAGATTGTCTAGGTTGAAATCCAGACTTTAAAACAACTAACTATATTATCTGTAAAAATGCTTAATCCCCCCAGGGGACAGTTCCCCCCTCTGTAAGTGTGAGGTTAACAATGTAGTTCATTTGGACTACATTGGACTACTAAGTTAGTCCATTAGTTTGTCATGGAGATTAATGAGTTAGCTCTACAAAGTGCTTTGAACATATCTAACACAATTATAAGCACAAAATGAGCATTTGCTTGAGTTATAGTAACTAAGTGTTTCTTCTTATGCATAATATATCTTCACACTCTGGTGTCCTTTTCTTCTGTTTTTTTTTTCTCATATTGATCAGTAAAAAATTCTTTATTTTCATATTCACTATTTGTAATATATCTTGAAAATGTTTTCCTCTAGTTTGTTGTCTACCTTCCAGTGCTGTTTGTGGTAATGTTTTTCTGTCAAACATTTATTTTTTTAGGATAATGATTTATCAAACATCCATTTTAAATGATGCAACTTGATAAGTTGGGAAATAAGTATACAGCTTACCAGTGTAACCAAAATATTTTCCTTTAATTTTTATTCTATTTTGTATCTAAGGTAAACAATTAATATAAGATCTATTCTCTTGTCAAATTAAAAATTCATTATTAATTGTAGTTGCTATTATTTATAGTCTCTCTGGAATTGGCTAATTTTTGACAGTAAAAGTATCATGTTCTTGAATTAATATATTGTACCCACAATGCTGAATAACACAATTTCTTGCATATCATAATATCATTTTCTATTTCTAGTCACTTGATCATTTTAGATTAAATAAATAGGTAGTGTCACAAAGAACTCATCATCCTGTACATGAGCATATTAAACTTAATATAAAGTCCTTCAGGATCATCTATACAGTCACAAAATCAATGGCTTATTCTTGTGTAAGATAAAATAATAATTGTAAATGTTTGTGTTTCATATTTTCAGTCTTATCATCTGTTGTTGAAAATATGGATTGCTCTATGCCTGCCTTAGCTGTCGAGAATAGTGCTGAAGAGCTGATAGTGTCCACAGCTCTTTGCAATCTAGATTTCATGTTAGTTTGGTATGTATCTAGAAGTATTGTTACGTCATATATTATTTCTATGTTTTGGTTTGTATGGAATCTCATTTCTGTTTTTCAGGTACTTATAAAATTTATAAACCAAACAACAGTATGAAATAGCATCTTTTAAATTAAAATTTTTCTTTTTATAAAATACATTGTTATCATTTCTTCTCTCCAAACTCCTTCCACATTCTCCCTACCTTCCTACCAATCCGAATTTCTTTATGCTCCCCCCCTCTCTTTGAAAAAAAAGAAAATCAAAAATCAAAACTTTTTTATAAAAGTGAAAGTCAAAACAAAAAATAAAGTACCAAGAAGATAAGAAACAAAACAAAAACTCTGCAAAAATAAATCTTTTCAAGTTCATTTTGTGTTGGGAAATTGCTCTTGGTCAGGGCATGGGTATGGTTGGTATATACAAGCTTCTCTTTTATATATCCTCATCAGTACTTGCTATCATTCGCTTTTTGATAATAGCCTTCCAACAGGAATGTGATAATATGTCATGGTGGGTTATTACCATTTTATGATGATTGATAATGTTAAAGACCCATTAACCTTTTATAGGTCTTCTTTGGATCAATGTATTTAAGTGGGTGATTTGCCCATTAAATAATTTGTTTTAGTTGCTATTGTGTTACTAGAGTCCCTTACTTTTTAAATGTTAATTCTTCATTGAGCACATAATTTCAAAGATCAGTAACTTGTCTTTTCCTTCAGTGATTTCTTTGGCATGGCCAAACTGTTGAGTTTGATGTAGGCATAAATCTGTTTTTGTGTTGTCTACCTCTGTCAGCAATTGCCTCCCAGGATTTTTAAAATCCAAGTCTCGGGCTAAGTCTTTATTTCATTTTGGGTTAATATTTGTAATAATAGAAGATAAGGTTCTAATTTTTTTTTTTGAAAGTAGATAAACAGTTTTCCAAACACCATTTATTGTAAAGATTACCATATTTTGTGGGGGATGTTTAGCTGTTTCTTTTTTATTTCTTTCTGGATGAACACAAAACCACAGAACTGAATAGGCAAGCTCTCTGCCACCACCACCATGCTATACTACCAGTCCCATTTTGTATAATACTGGGAATCAGTAAACTGAACTACAAGTTTGTTTCTGAAATTTGATAACAAATATTTTGGTTGCTTTTATTTGTCTTTAAATATTATATAAATTTCTGTGTAATTTCTTTACTCCCAAGTAAATATTTGAAATTTCACTAACTATTTGAAATATCACTAAATATTTGAAAATGCTTTATAAGTAGATTTTTTTAGTGGATGTGGCACAATAAGCTGACCCACCTTGAGATTTCTTGCCCTTTTGGGGTAGGTGATGGGGAATGGGAGGGGAGGCTGAGGGCTGACTGGGAGGGATTGGAAAAAGGGAAGGGTGAACAGGAGGATACATGGATAAATAAAACATTTTAATAGAAGAAAAATGAATATCAAAAAATATACTCTAACAAAATTATTTTAAGCTTTACTATAAACACGTGTACAAATAAATAAAACATCTCACATAAAAATTAACTAGATATAAAGTTTATAAAATAAATGGGCTTCTAAACAGTTAAAATATACACTCAGAATGAAAGCTATGGAACAGAAGTTGCCTTCAAGTAGATATGAATTGTGTGTTCCTTCATTAAACTTATCTATTTAGTCTGACAGCTAAATAAAACCACCCCACAAACATGTTGAGTTCCTTTATTCTTCATGTTGAAAACACAGTGTGTTTAGAAGTCAAGATAGGGCTTCAGATGAGTGATCCAGTATTTTATTTTATTTTATTTTATTTTATTTTATTTTATTTTATTTTGGAAATATCTGTTTCATAACCAAACTTCAAGAACTATATCTGTTACTCAGTCATACCCTCATGAGAGAACTCATTATGTTATATGCAAAACATTGGAATATTAATGAAAGTACTTCTCATGAGAAGTCAAAATATATATTTATGATTGTGCAGAAGTTATTTCTCAGAAATCATCATTTTAAATATATGATATATAAGCCCATTCATATAAATTTGCATGTGTTTTATTGGCAAGAGTTTCATTTATCTATATTAATCAGAAGTGACAGTGTTTTGGGAAATAAAACACACAGATTATATCAAGAAGTTTTAGCAAAATATTTTCATTTTTTCTCTCAAAACCTTTTACAATTTAGATGAATGGATTCTAATATTTTTATATAGAAATATAAATGATTAATCTGTATTTCCTAATACTTTTTACTGAAAATATGCAACATTTCGTAACTGTACTCTTCTCATATATCCATCATATATTCTTACAAGCAGTAATATCATAAAAATGCACACATGTTTATATAAGTGCTCACATAAGTTTGTGGTTATCAAATAGTTAATATATAATATATAACATATAAGATATATACATATATATATATATATATGGAATAAAATTTGCACAATTAAAGGAAAAGAATGACAGAATTTAAAGTCTCTCCTTATGGCATTACTACAATCTATCTGTGGAGCTTCAAAAAGTACCAAAAACATTTTTTTTCATTTATCCACTTAAAAACTAAGAGTTTGGATTCTCTGTTTTCTTTGAATTCTATTCTGCCTAAGCCATGTAGCATCTTTAACTCATGGTTGTAACCAAGAAATAAGATGTATCTGCCTTTCATTTGCTTTTTTTCTTACTGAATATTCCAATTATTCTGATTTTAGTAGTATATCTTTCTTTTGCTATGGTTCATTTTACAATCATCATGCAAACAAATTCCTACAAAGCCCGCCCCAGGCTTCCTCCAAGAAGGTCATATCTTTAGTAGTTTTACTCCTTTGGGGGACCATTTTCTTTCAAACCCCCACACATTGTATATTCTATTTTATAACATCTAAGATGCTCCTTTCATACTGCACTGTATATCGTCACTACCCACAGAATATGAGGATACCTCATAATTTTCACTATTACAGGGGTTAAGAATGTGTATTACAGAAAGAATGTATGCCCATGATACATCTCGTGATGAAGAAGACTCGGCAGAGGAAGCTTAAGGCAACTGGTTGCATTATCTCCACAGTCAGAAAGAAGAGAGAGAGAAATCATTGTACTCAGTTTGTATCTCCTTTTCATGCAGTCAATAGAAAGGTGTCTCACACTGCAGGATGGCTCATCCTTTCTCAATTGAAAACACGTCTAGTAATACCTTCACCTCCACACTCAGACACAATTTTCCATAGTGGGTTCCAGGACAGCTAGAGCTCCATAGAAAGAACCTGTCTCCAAAATTATATATAAATAAGATACAAGATTCAGAATTAAGGAGACAATACATAATGTCAAAATCATACAGTGTGGAGAAGATGTTCTTGATGAAGAGACATAGAATCTGAGAAGTGAAGGACAAGTGGATGGTGAAGGCAGGCCCAGAAAATGAAAGACCTCATTAAGCATTCTGATACAGAAAAGAAAAATGATAAAAGATCCGTGATCTAAATAAAATCCAAGGTCAACAGAATATAATGAGTATTGAAGCATAAAATGAGCAGAACATTGTTAAAGGCTGCATACTGCTGCATGGCTTCGTAAAGGGTGTTAGTTTAATAGGAAAACAATGATGAGCTAATGAAGACTTTAAAAGGCTAGGAAGTGACATTTTAAAAACCATGGAATATGGCAGTAAATAAGGAAAGAGTGATGATGTGGATGCCAACATGGAGGCAGTTGCAGTCTCAAGATACTGTGGTGACTGAAGTAGAGAGTGTAGAGAGTAGAGCAGAATAAGAACAATTGATGAAGTGAACAAAACTGTAAAGAAGAGAAGTAGATGAACGCAAGACTGGGACTGAGGTCTTTAACTTGCACAGTTAGATGATAATAAAATTATTTGTTCTGACAAATCTGGGGGATATCAAAGTTAGGACTGCGAAATAGTTCTGAAGAAATTATATTTGTCCTAAGCTATATTCAAATTAAGTATCAATGTTACAAAGTCACTGTATGCCTGATTTTTGGGTTAAGAGGAAAGAAGTATAAAGCTAAACAAGAAAGTTAATGTGGCCCTCCTGAGTCTTGGGCATGATCTGTGCAGTCTTCATAAATACATCACATAAAAAAAGAGATAGGCCAGCAAAAGAAGCAAGTAAACAATAGTTAGCAATATTGATGGAAAACTGGAGGCTTATCAAATCTAAAAGGAGCCATTCCCTCAGAGTAACTAATACTAGAAAGTTACTAATTCAGGCCACAACACATTAGATCTGAATGTAAGTGAGGAAAACCTAACTACAGTTCAAGAGACTAACTAGCAAGCCACATCAGCCTTGTACATGAGGTGATAATGTCTACAATTCATCTGAAGCTAAATCAATCAATGGAAACTACAAGGTTCTCGAAACAAACCAGAAGTTGAAAATTAAGCAGCTATTGGGACAACTAATTAATTTATTTGATTAAATAATTTTCAAGTCTTCAAAACAGGCTTGTGGAAAAATGTGAGTTAACATATAAAAAGACAGTGTTTGCAAAAGAACCCAGTTGAAAAGATATAATGGCTCTCAGTCTACTGTCAATGCTTATGTATTCACTCTCTGAAGTCATGGAAATTTCCCCTTTTCCTTTTAGTTTTAATCTCTTTATAAAATCTATGTGCAAAAGTTGAAACATTAACAAATACCATGATATGAGTGAAACATGGACTTAGGACAAATCTTGATCTCAAACTTGGCATCATCATTTGGTTAACTCATCCAATGCACAAATAATGAGGAGTTTAAATATGATAGGTCCACATATGTTTTCAGTTAAAATTTTAGCCTCTTTGCTAATATGAACTATCTAGAGATTTGAGGCTGAATATTATTTCACGCATGTGTTTAACATGCAAAATGAGTTTTTATATAAGAGGACTGATGAATGAGAGTAGATGACTTCTGATGTATTAGCAAAATATTTCCTGGAAACTGTGTCTTAGTTGAAGTCATTTTATCCTTTTCATATTTGCTAATAAGACATCTCTTTGGCTGGGAATCCTTTCTGGCTCATCCAAGCATAGATCACCTGCTGGGAGGCTCTGGACCCTAAGTGAGCTTGTCATTCTGTTCTCCTCCGCGGAATATGACATGCAAGCCACGAGCTCAGCATGCTGAGTGGCAAAGCCAACAGAAGGAGTGTTAAAGAGTTTATAGCTATGAAAGCATGGGAGCTGTACCTCCCGAAGAGCTGTGTGACATGCCAAAGTAAATATTCCTGCTCCCTTGGTTAATAACATTTTTCTGATTCTCCCTACCGCCAGAACTATGTTATAATATGGCAGATGTCGAAAGGACTACTTTTTAAATCGGTTATATTTTGAAAATACAGTCCAAAAGATGTTATACACCAATAAGACAGATTAACAGATCATAAAAATGGGCAGACATCGATGTTTGCTAGTAGCAAGCCTCAAAAGAAGGCTTCAAAATGCCACCTTTTGCATCCATTCTTTCTTATTTAAGGTATTAGTTCACATAAATATATCACTGATTGCAGATTTATGCCAAAAAGCCTGTGAGAATTCATTTTGTAAAATGCTTCAGATGAAGTGAGTCACTTTGGAGACATGAAAATTTTCTTGAATCCAATGCAAACAACAAAGCATGAATACTTTGGAAAGAGTCAAAAGGAAAAGAGGGCCATCTTTTATAAAGTTCATGAAGCCATATTCCATTAACTTTTCTATAATTTTAATGTAATTTTTGTACTAAAATGGCTCAATGCACTTTTAATGAAAATATTTTTATTGCAATCTCAGTTTCTATGTCCCAAGTGAGATAGCACTTAAATAAGCTGGTTATAATCTTACATACCATGGCCAAAATATAAAGGATTTTCTTTATATTTATAGCCAGTGTTTGAAGAAACATACAGACAAATCTTCATATATTTCTTTTAATTTATAAGTAAGCAATATGCAAAACAAAAGCAATGGAAAATTGAAGGATAGAATCAGTTAAAAGGAAGAAAGCTCATCAAGCAATTAAATTTTTTGATTAAAATTGAAACTCACCATATAACTAACCAACCAGGAAATGCTCAGTAGAAAAAAATAAAATTTCCCCTTCGGACATTCAATATAGTCAAAACCCCTACTAAAAACCCTGGCTCATCACTGTATCCATCACTTAGGATATTTTGTTCAAAAAGTAGATGGGAAGCTTTGGATTATCTGAATCTGACTTTTCTGGAATGCTAAGTAGAAGCTAAGCTCCATATACATAGCAATTGAATAAATTATATCATGGAGGAAATGATAGGAACTTTGGAGTCAAATTAGAAGAGAGGCATATGAGTCAGACATGAAAAGGGAGCATTTGGAGCTTTTAATCTGATCAGAGAAAAGTTCATGGAAAATACGGCATTTAAATAAACATGTGAAGGAAAGACATGGTTTAAGCTGTGACTAATAGAACATTTTGTTCCAGGCAGAAGAAGCCACCCACATATGCTCTGGAATCAAGGCAGGGCTTAGACAAAGAGTCTCAATATGTATTTGTGTTGAGTTAATTTAAAAGCAAAAGGACACGTGGACATTATCACAGTTTATGAACTCTCCCAGTTTTTAAGAATCTGTGTAGAGTATTGAGTTTTAGATATGATTGTTAATTCTATTAACCCACAAAGATTCTGCACTCTCTGTCTCTTTCAAAGTCTGATGCTACTGTTCCTAGAACACAATAGTGAAGGCACCATCTCAGTAAAGATCTACAGATAACTTACCAAACACTGTTTTCAAGAACAGAGTAGATTTAGATTGACTCATTCATTTAATTCTATGTGGAATCCAGAAGAAAGGTCCACAAAAATACCTGTTTACCCAGAACCTGTAGTTACATTGTCTCCATAGCCAAAGGGACAGTGAGACTTGACTAGGTAGAAGCTCTTAAGATGGCAATTACGCTGGATTATTGATTTGGGACAAACAATTGTCATAGTTAGCGTTTCTATTACTGTGAAGAGACATGATGACCACCTCAGCTTATAAAGGAAAACATTTAATTGTTGTGGAAGCTCACAGTCTCTGAGAATTAGTTCATCATTGTAGTGGGGAGCATGGTGACATGCAGGGAAACATGATGCTGATGACATCTTGATGAGCAGGAAACAGGGAGTGGACTGTCTCACTGGATATAGCTTGAGCAAAAAAGACCGACTCCACAGTTACGCAATTCCTCCAATAAGACCGCAGCTGCTAATGGTGAAAATCCCTGTGAGGGCTGTTTTCTTTCAAATCACCACAATATCTATTATGTTCTTTATGAGAGATATCAGGAGAATCATTCAGTCCTTCAAAGAAGGTGACAGGTGACAGAAAGAGGAGAGAGAGATTTAAACTACACTTTTTTTTGCCTTTAAATCTAATGGAAGGAGTAAAGAGCTAAGGGATACCAATACTCTTAAAAATACTCACAGTAAGCTTGGCAATAGATATTCCTGTGGACTTTAGGACTTCATACATGCATTAACACAACACAAGGTTCACACATTTATTATAATAGAAGTTCAGAGACCCCAGTGTTCTCAATTCTTTCTAGGCTTTGTTTCTGAGAGAAAGCTTGATGGTCAACTAAACTCTTCCCAGATTAATCCAAATCTCATAATGCCTTATACCAAGTGCTACAGAGAAGTGGGGAAGCTCCAGGCCAGCCTGGATCGTCATTGAAACTCAGAAGTTTGATTATATATTGAAAGACGTTGGCTTTTAGGAATCAAAGAGTTATTCATTTCTTCTCTTTTATTACTGTATATTACATTGTTCTCCTATCACCTTGACAAAGGTGAACTTTTTACTCTGTGCTAACAGATTTGGAAGGTCTCTCCCATTCCTCTTTATTTTTTATTATAATACACATGCTTCTGGAATGCACATGATATGTTGAGAATCTCTGTATGCTTATTTATACATTCAACGTGGTCTCCATCATGGTCTTTTAAAATAAAAACAGTGAAAGCAAAAGAACAGATCCATATTTTAAGCCTTAGAATGCTGCATGTCCCTGAACAAGACTCTTTGCCTTGGTGTCTACATTCAAAGTTCAACAGTGTAATAATCCTCAGAATATTCTCAGGTGAAGGCAGCCCCAGAGTTAAAATATTATACACATGAAGTATGTGTTAATTTAAGTTCTCTAGGTGAACAGAACTTCTAAAATCATATTACACATATACATACACATACACACAAGGGATTTATTAGAATGTGTGCCGAGGCCATAGTTTTTGTTCATTCCAGATAAAGTCTAATTGACAGCCAAGACTAGTCATAACAAAATATTAAACATTTTTTCACTGAAAATGTTTTATCTGTTTTTATATTTTTGTTATGTGTTATTTTTAAGATTTCAATATAATTACATCATTTCCCTTTCTCATTTTTTTCTGTCGAGACCTCTCATATCCCCTTCCTTGTCTTCTTTCAAATTTATGGTCCTTTTTTCATTAATTGTTGTTACATGCTGTATATAGGTATATGTGTGTGTGTGTGTGTGTGTGTGTGTGTGTGTGTGTGTGTGTGTGTGTGTGCGTGTGCGTGTGTGTGTTCCTAAATATAAACTGCTCAGCCTTGTGTATATGTTTCTAGGGATGATCATTTATACTAGGAAACAATTGCTTTGTCAATTTTAGACATTAGAGGTAAAAGGGTATAAGACTTACCAGTGAGTAAACTTACATAGAGAAATATAGATGCTTATTCAATATACATAGCCAGTGAGGCAAATGCCCCACAGCAAGTAAAGCTCAGCTTCCTCAGTGAAACCTCAGAAAATATTCTCTTTAGCATCTATTTTCTGTTTGCTTCAAACAGTCTCATGTACTCAAGACTATGCAGGCTATTGAATTATCCCTTGCTTCTTTTCCAATATACAATACCAACTTTCAGTCACGAAATGATTGGCATTTTATTAAGTCCTAAACTGGAGATGCTACACACAGAGTAAGCAGCCTAGTTGCCACTGGAAAGATACGTTTAATATATGAGGAAATAGTTACAGAACCATTGCCAATATATAGGTTTTTTTTTCTTGTCTGTAAAAATGGAGCTTTCTCCAACTTTGGTTCCTTAAATGAAATACAATAAAATATCTACAGCAAATAAGTGTGAAACTATATCTCTCACTCTATACAAATATTTTGAGTTAAAAAATATTTTCTTTTCTATATTTTAAAAATGTATTCATTTTGTATGCACATATGTGGGCATATGTGAGTTTGTGTAAGTACAGGTATGCGTGTGATATTGTGCCTAGGCTAACAGAGGGTAAATTGGGGGTTGTTTCTTTCTTTGTTTGTTTGTTGTCTGGTTTTTTGTTTTTGTTTTTTTAAGATAGAGTTTCTCTGTGTAGTGCAGGCTATTCTGTAACTCAATTTGTTGATTAGGCTGACATCAAACTCAGAGATCTGCCTGCCTTGGCATTGCCTAGCTAAGTGAAGGGAAGAAGCCCCCCTCCCACACACACAATCTCTCTCTACAAAAAGCTAACATGCAGATGTTCTGAAAACACAACCTTGCACAAATATTACCACAGGCTTGAAAAGGTAGCCCAGTGTGAGGGAATCTGTTAGGCAAATGCTAGTTTAGTTCTGCTATTATCTTTGAAGCCAGGGATAACTACTTCAGAACAACTTGTGCATCGTTCCTCTTTTTAAAAGACACTTCGCCTTCCTATATATGCATCTAATCTGGCTCAAAGTATATGTTCTAGACTGAAATCTTATGATCATATTTGAGTGACCTCATTATTTCTTTTAAGTGCTTTTTTCTTGGTAGAGAAAATTGAAGATTACCAAAGAAGCCACAATCCATACAATGAAGTGTTATAACTGCTTATACCAGTACTAGATAAGTTTTAATAGTGTGTTCTCTGTAAAGCAACATTACCTTTGCATTGTATATAGCACCATTATTAAAAAATACAGATTGACTTACCAACTTAATTTTGCATATCTGATATAGCAGGAACAAGATGTGCTATTTATGACTGCTAGTCACACTCACAATATCTTCAGCAATCTTTGGATATGTAGAATAATCTCTTCAGTTTTGGGAAATATAAGAAAGTGCCCTGCACTCTGAGAAATCCATGATCAGTCACTCAATGAACTTGTGTTTTATTGCTTTCCTTATGAGAAAAATATTCCTTAGCATACAAGTCCTTGACAGTTCTGAGTTAGGTGAATCTTACTTTTATAGATGTTTGAAATGTCATTGCTATTATGCTTTTATGGATG
Organism: Phyllotis vaccarum; assembly: GCA_033318265.1. NCBI lineage: Eukaryota > Metazoa > Chordata > Mammalia > Rodentia > Cricetidae > Phyllotis > Phyllotis vaccarum. The sequence goes on along the minus strand of JARWLC010000019.1, from coordinate 52,031,910 downwards.
GATCCCTGGTGGTTATCCACTATCTTTATAGACAACAATTCCACAGTGTGCCACTAATGCTTGCTCTCAAATAGATAAATTAATAATAAGCGTTTAGGAAATCCTGGTAACTACAAGAAAATGTGAGGTTTTTAAAACTTGATGCTTACAAACAAGTCATAATGCACTGTGGGGGAAAAAACTGTACAGGACTAAAGAAATGTTAGTCCATGAGGTGTGGTGGCTCCATCCCAGGTGTGATACTGTCAGCAAAACTTGCAGAGCAGAATTTTAGAAATCATATAATAATCAAGCTTTTTTAAGGTTTAATCATCTGCAGCCACTCCTATGTTCTGAGAGTTCCAAGATTCTCTTGTGTACTGGGTCTGCCAACACTTCTCTTGTGAATGTTGAGATTCTGTTGAAGGCATCTTTTTGCTATTTTTTTTTTTTTGAGAGAGAGATAACAAGTTAGAAAGGCAGAAAGAAAATGGGTGGGCAAGGTGAGTGCAAAGAAAGGGGCGAGGGGAGGTAGAAAGATGGAAATGGTAAAATCATAATTGTTTCCATAATCAAAATATTTCTCTCTGAATGAGAAAATTAACACAGCTATAGCTTTCTCACAATTGCAAATTCTTTTCACTAAAAAATATACCTAAATTCACAGAGAAATCTGTGTTGATACAAGCATTCATGGAACCAGAATCTATAATAGTCAGAGTTCTCCAGAAAAAGGGGGGGGGATAGAGAGGAGGTTGCTGCCAGGATTTAAGGACCTGGGTCATGAAACTGGAATCCTGACAAGTTCCCACATTCATGGGACAGATCAGCAAGAAGTTTGAGCCACAGGTGGTGCTTTGCCTGAATTCTTTCCATTTGTCTCTGAAGAAACTCCTTTTTCTCATGTTCTGAGGAGGCAAGCCTTATTCTCTTGAAACAATTGCATGAAGTCTGCTAGACCTGGTCATCGGTTTCATTTATGTCCACTAGAAAAATGTTTTTGGTGTCTTGTGTACATGTGTGTGCATGCATACTCGTGTTCCTTCCATAGACTAAGTTACATTATCACATAATTTGTTAGCATCAAATACCTTTTTTCTCTCCACTCATACTTCTTAAATGGTTATTTCCATTTTAGACTAGTGAAAGTTTAGTGGAAATTCATTTCAATCATATTCTCTTTAGGATCAACAGTTTTAAAGAACATACTCATTACAAACAGTTATTTAAGAGCTTGTTTGGAGGTTCTAGCAGGGGAGTGCAGCTACTCATATACCCTTGACCGAAGACTGTTCTCCTATTTGGGAAAGTCCTCTTGGAGCAGCTTCGAGAGGGACACACATGGAGTGGTGAGGGAGGAAGGGGACACTCGCCTAGCCAGCCAGATGAGCCTAATCAGCCCTGGTGATTAATGGGGTGACAGATGTCTCAACCAAAAAAGAAGGAAGGAAGGAGGGAGGGAGAGAGGGATGGGGGAGACAGAGAGAGAGAAAGAAAGAAAGAAGGAAGGAAGGAAGGAAGGAAGGAAGGAAGGAAGGAAGGAAGGAAGGAAGGAAGGAAGGAAGGAAGAAAGGAAAAACAGTTTCTTCCTACATTCAACATTCATTTTTTTGAAATGGTAGAGCACCCTGATATTAGTCAGGAGAAGGTGCTGGTGGCAGCAGGATGAACAGAAAGTGAAGAACTCATTCAGAGTCATCTTCCAGTTAATGCAACACACACAATGCATCATGAGGTAACCTGACGATGACTACTAGAGACAATGTTACTATTTTTTTCCTATTTTTTTTGTTTTCTATTTCTCCTCTGTCATGATAACTTAGGAACTGGTAGAGAAGTGTGCTCCACACGGAAGCTCTGATTTTTATAAAGTAGGTGGAAGTTATTTCCAATATCCAAAATATAAATTCTCCATAAGCTGAAAATGTTGAATGCCAAAAAGAACATAAGTGAAATTCCACACTATTATGAATATTATTTAATGCATAAAATTAATAAAAATGCTACATCTCCTTTAGACAGTGGATAGAAGCAAAAGTAAATTTTGTTCTTGAGCATTGATCTCATCTCCAAGGTATCTCATTACATACATAACAGTATCCCCAATTTAAAAAGCTTAAAATCAACATTTATTCTGCGAAATATTTGGCAAAGGGAAACTCATTTTTAATATTCCTTTCCACTTCCTGCCACATCTGTGGTTACACTTAGTGAGGTTTCTGTTACCCACTGTCAACAATCATTGGAAAAGACTAATTAACAATCTGTAAATAAAGGACAAATTTTAATTACATGTCATAAGATTAACATGGTGAAGTCTCACTCAAACCAATTCTTACCCTCTTTCCCTGGAGGCAAACCATCCCTTGAATGAATCTATGCTGTATGTGTTTCACACCCTTTAATCATTTAGTATCTCTCTTTCATGTGTGTATTGTCATATCAGTTTTATGATACTAAGAGTGTTGTTTGAGCAACCCTTAGTTTGCCATAACTTTCCTAAAGAACAAATAATTTACATGAAGAAAATGAATTACAATGATTCCACTAAGTGAAACATGAAGTTCTCAGTAAGATTTGTGATGAGAACTGAGCTTTCAGCTAGAAAATTATACAGCAAAGACAATTCATGATAGTTTACTTTCACATTTGAACCTTAACAGTTAAGGCCACCATATTAAGTACTAGTCAAGATGGAGAGGACAGTAGACAGTACGTATATATGTATATATATTACAGCCTGTATGGGGCTTGTTACTCTTGGTTTAAATCATCTACAATGTAATGGAACATATCAACTATGGGTGTGTGTTTTGAATGAAAATGGGCCCTGTAGGCTCATAGGAAGTGATGCTATTAGAAGCTCTGGCCTTTTGGGAGTAGGTGTGGCCTTGCTGGAAGAAATGTGTCACTGGAAAGGAGCTCTGAGGTTTCAGAGGCCCAAGTCAAGCCCAGGGTTGCTACCTAACCAATCCAGATGTAAAATTCCCAGCTATCTCTCCAAGCCAGGTTTGTCTGCACACCACCATGCTCTAAGACATGACCATAATGAACTAAGCCTCTGAAGAATTGCTGTGGTCATAGTGTCTCTTCACAGCATTAGAACCCTAACTAATATAGTGGGGGAAAGAGGACCATTCTATAGATACAACAGCATCAGAAAATAGTCATCCCCTATATAGCTCTCAGCAATCTATATCATTAACTAGTCATATGACTTTAGAAGATATGTGACTAGTTTACTAAGTGGTCTTCAACAATGCTTGTATCTGTGAATCTTCCATCTTTACCTTCCATTACCTTATATGCCTCATTGCGCTGGCTATTCATGAGTGTAACTTGAAACACCTGGTGATACAGATCTTCAGTTGATGAATTGCCTCCATCAGATTGGCCTATGGACACATGTCATTTTCCTTCTATTTAATGATTCATGGGCCTAATTCATTTCAAACATCATGAGTCTTGGGCAGGTGTTTACCTGTTGTATTAAGTCAATTTAACAAAAGTGAGTAAGCCAGTAAGTAGCTCCATGATCTCTGCTTTAGCTCCTGACTCCAATTTTCTGCCTTGAGGGCCTGCCTTGGACTTTAACCTGCCAGATGAAATAAACACTGTTTTCCTCTAAGTGGCTTTTAGTCATAGTGTTTATCAGAACAAAAGAAAGAAAGTAGGACACCCATTCACAGAATAAAGATCAACTAGATATTTGTATCTGGGAAGCCATATGACTTCTCTGTTGCTGTTTCAGTACATGCTATATTTGGTCTGGCCCGTGATCTTTTAAGATTTATTAAGTGGAAGATGGTAGATAAAACCTATTGAGTTGAATGAGTTCGACCATTGACCTCAACTAAAGGAACAACTGACACACATAAGTTTATGTGTGCATGATCTAAACATGGGTCACTGTACAAAAATAACTAAAAGAACTGTTTCAAGAAGAACACCAGTGGTAGTCTTGTTAGTGCATAATTTAAAAGAGAAGTTGAGGAAGCCATTTTTTTCTTTTATACATTCTCAATCTAAAAGGAAAAGCAGACTCACTATCCAGTAAAAATTGTCCTAAAATAGGTAAGTTATGGACAGAAATTATGTGAACACTGAGAAAGTCACAAATTGGAAAAACCTTTACATTATTTCTAGATACAACTGATGAGAGCAAAGAAAGATGTATTCATTCTAAGAGGTGTTTACATAATTGTCAGTCTCTCTTTAAAATATACTCTTGTACTCATGTACTTTCTCACATGTAGATTAACCACATGTAGATTAAAAATCACATAATTTGCTAATTCAGAATGATCTCTTGTTTCTGGAGAGGTTAGATAATTTCTAAATTGTTACCTACAGACTGTTGGCAGGACATAGGGATGCTTAGGACCACATAGAACAGGACATGAAGGCAATAATACATACCCAACCATGAGCATGAGTAAATCAATCATACCTACCATCACATCCATAGAGTACTACTAGAATCCTTCCTTAAAATAGACAGAAGTCTATCAAGAAAATTATATGTTTAAATTCTATATATGTTGTATAAATTTTGTAGAAAATTGGTCTCTTTGCAAATTTGAAAGTTGAAAAGTGTTATGAGCTATATGTTCTCCTCTTCAAGAAGCAAAAGAGAGAGCAGGAACGTATCAGCACCAAATTCCTGCTCTCTCTTTTGCTTCTTTTACTGTTAACAGTCACATTGGATTATGATCCAATCCTATTGGCTTTGTTTTAACTTGATTATTTGAAGATGCTATTGACAATATCATCGTATGAGTTACAACCCACCTGTTTGACTCCACTTAGACATCAACACTTCTTTTGAACTCTTGTATAAAATGTAGATGTATTATGACATTTTTGATATTGGGACTTCAGTATATTGAAGAGAAGAACATGTAGCTCATAACACTTTGCTAAAAAAAAAAAAAATGTTTCAGGGGGTACAAAACTTGAGAACCCAATAGATAAAGTAAAACTATCTTAAATGTATTAAACTTTGTTTCTTCATTTTAGCATATAATATTGTGATAGTCACATGGCACTGGTGATTTTTTTTTTTATTTTAATTTTTCCCATACCCACCACTGCTCTCTCTCTCCTCCTCCTCCCCCAGCCTTCCCCGGCACCATCAACCCATCCATTTCCCAAGGAGGGCAGGGAATCTTAAGGTGAGTCAATTAGGTTTGGCATATCCAGATGAGGTAAGACCAAGGCCTGTCTCCCAGTATCAAGGCTGAGTAAGGTGTTCCTCTGTAGGGAATGGGCTCCAAGAAGCCAATTCATGCACCAGGAATAAACTCTGGTCCTACTGCAAAAGGCTTTCATGAACTGCCCATACCATTCAACTGTCATCTACATTTGGAGGGTTTAGTTCCTTTACATGAAGATTCCTCATTTGTTATTTCAGAGTCAGTGAGCTCCCAATAGCTTGGGTCAGCTGATCTTCTCATGATTCTGATCTCTTTGCTTATACACTTTCTCCTCTCTTTCTTTAGCTGAACCAGGATCTCAACCAGGTATTAAGATATGAATCTCTGCATCTGCTTCCATCAGTTTCTGGTTGATGGTTCTGTAATGGCAATTAGGGTGGTCATTCCTTTGATTATAGAGGAGGCCAGTTAAGGCATTCCCTCCATTATTGCTTGGAGTCCTTGCCGGGGTCATCTTCTGTTTTCTTTATTGTTTTCCTTTCACTGACACTGATTTTATTTTATTTTATTTTATTTTAATTTAATTTATTTTATTTTTTTGTCTTTCAAATCAAATTCTTGGATGAAGCATTGTATTGAAATACATCTTTGTCAATATTTTATTACTGTGTAGAAACAGCATAACTACTGAGATGCATTAAAATGAAGCGGTTCATTGGGGCTGGATTACAATTTCAGGAGTTTAATCTATTACTCATCATAGACAGGAGACATAAGAGTACCCAGGCAGACATGATGTGGAGAAGTTAAAAGTCATATATCTAAATAAGCAGGCATAAGGAAGAAACAAAGCGACTAGCCTATCTTGGAATTTTGAAACATAAAATCTCACCCCCTACCCTCACCCTCGGTGGCACATTTCTTCCAATATGGCCACACAAACCTCAATAAGGCCGGAGCAACTAATAGTGCCACATCCTGGGTGACTGCACATATATGAGCCAATGGAATCAATTTTTATTCAGACCACTACAATATTCAAAGTTTGTTCTCCAGAATTCTCTATTTTGGGGGGATAAATCAGAGCAAAGAAAGTGAGACCATGACGTTTGACTTGTTCAATTAGAAAAATTCTCTCTTTGTAGACTTCTGGTAAAAACGCATTTCAGTAATTCTAAGAAAAATGAGTCTAGAACTATGTACCAGATGACTTTTGTGATGCCTTCTGCTTGGTAAAATAGGAATTAGTTTAATGTGTTCCTTCAATGGTAAAAATAAATATGTATCTATGCCTTCAGGAGACCTGCCCTTAAGCTACCAGAATCAAACATATACAGATGATGACTACAGTGGATCCTTAAAAATTACACTTGACCCTGCTTCAAATAAATAGTTATTGTATCTGAGAAAGCAGCTTCCCAACTCAGCCCAGGTCCTCTTGAGTACAGCCTATGTAACCCCATACTTGATAAGAAAGTAGTAGTTGATTTCCACATCTTCCTCAAGGGCAGATCACAACCCTTTTTTACTGTGAATGTATTGTTGGAGCTCAGTGTTCTGGGAATTGAAACTTAATAAATGTAGACATGGAGTATGATTTTTGAATAATTTAAACCTATACCTTATTAAAAATAAAAATTTAAATATAATAGGGAAATTAAAGGATACACCTAACTACCTAAAAATAACAATGAAAGAAAAAGTAGCTATCTGATACTTTTCCTCATAAATCATTTTTCTATATAAAATCACCTTTATGAAAAATATAGAAAGAGGATTTTACTTTCAATTTTGTGAGATTTTGTACTTCTAAGACTAATGAAGGCATCCACATTATATCTGGAAGGCAAAGGGGGCATAGAATAGAGCAAATTCAGGTGAAGTAGGAACATAGGATTGCCCCGCCCCACGTGGAAGTATGAGTTGTAGGCTATTTTCCAAATGTGTCTGCCAGTTCTTTATTCTTCCATTGTCACCAGTAACCTAGAATATTCCATGACCCCAAACCATCTCATTGGGCAAAATGGCGTAATTCTAAAACTGTAATGCCTGGTCTTGTGATGAAACTTACATATATTACCTTGAAGAAGAATGATATTTTATATTGTAATGCCTGATCTTATGAAGAAGACTTACATATGTTATTGTGAAGAAGAAGAAGAAGAATGATATTTTATGAAACTCACCCACTAGAAAGAGCTACTTTTCCTTAGAAGGTGAAAAGAAGAAGAAGGGCCATGCCATTGGCAAAGACTGACCAATGCAGTTGTGGGCATTTTGTAGAAGTAACAGGTTAATTCTTCTTTCACTGACAGGAAATTTTCATTGGGTATTACAAGTAATACAAATCTTTACCACATGCTAGTGACTTCCACAGGTTCAACCACATTCCTTTACCCCATATTTCCTTTCCTTCCAATCATTTTTCTTCCATGTTACTGAATTAACTAGGTCACTGGAATTTTCATTTCAAATGACAAAGTAGAGTCATTCAAACCCTGATTGAGAAGATACACTTGTTTCAAAATAGTTCTCAAACATTATTATCATGTACCCAGCATACATTTGTAGCTTTTGCCCAAATAACAACCAGCTCCATTCTTTAACCAAGAAGGAAATCTTTCCTTCTTCAGCTAGTTGCTAATGATTCTCTACATATATTGCTACAGGAACATAAGGAGTTCCTACAATGGAGCATCATCTGAGCTCTGTGGTACCTAGTGGGTGGCTTACTTGAGTCCTCAAGCATTGCTGGCATCATGCCATTGCTATCCTTGAACGTGCCTATGTATTTTACTCTCAAAATAGGCTTCCTGGTGAGAATTCTAGACATACATATATTCAGTAACTGCTACATGTTCCTTGTGGCCCTTTACAATTTTATGATGGAGCCTTCAGCCTTGGAGTGATGGTATTTGATAATTTAGAAGGTAATTAGGTTGTGGCAGTAGAGCTTTCTTGGTAGGATTACTTCCCTAGTCAGAGGCGTGAGATTTTTTTCCAGTGCTGGGTATTGGCTCAGACCCTGGAACTGAGCAAGCCCAGTCTCCTGCTTTTATCAGTGTTCCATGTTCTGATTGCACACGTTAAAAGCACTCAAAGTTACACACAGTGGCACACACTTGAGAATCCTGTATTTTATTACCCATATTCATGACTCCTAACAAGTCAACTTCCCGTGGTGCTGTCTGAGTTTTCTATTTCTTATAGAAATGTGGTCCCCAGATTCTGTCAATTAAGCCTCTGGATTCTGTTATACTGTAACTACATCCACATACTAGTTAACAAACAGATTCTGTTGCCTAACCAGAATTGAACAGCAGGACCAGTATCTTAGAGATGCTGGCACTCCTACCTGCACCTGCCTCATGGCTCAGCTAAATAACATCTCTATCACACATTCTCATGAAACATGGTTCTCTGGTCAGTACCAACCTCAGTATATTCAAAAAAGTTTGAGCATTTTCCCAAAACCTGGTATTCCTTCCTCTTCAATCTGTCAGAGTAACAAAAGTTATTCCACTTTTTTCATTATGAGTCAAACTTCCTACATTTATATTAGGCAAGCTAATAAGATATCCTCTAGTCATTCAGTATTTCTGTCAGGATATTGAGCTCTATCTCTTCAAAACACTATCATCCATGTAACCCTTACTTATTCAGTATTATGACCCAGATCCTTATCAATAGCAGACCTCAGGACTATCTCCATGGCTTTTAAAGAACATGCCACCTCCTCAGCATGTCTTCCTTGTGTTAAACTACCGAGATTTCTGAGGGTTTTCTATTACAACTGCTTGTATTAATTATTTTGACTAATAAATAAGCAGTCTGTTCCTGCAGAGAATAGAGTAAATGAGCATAAAAAGACCTTTCTTTATACTTCAGGAAAAGACACGTGATATATTTCACTCTCCTTTGTGAACCCATCACCTCTGTGTGTTAGATTTAGTAATCCTTTACACTCACTCGTAATTTCAACACATCTATGCATATTATCCTCCGTGATCTTTGTTAGAAAGAGTCAATGCTAAAATTATACTGTCTTTTAACCAGTAAATAAACTGATGGATGCAAATTTGCTACTCAGTGTAGCTAAATTCTAAAGAATACTAAATAAATTCAGATTTAGAATTCCATATTCTACTATAAAAGTGTGTGTGTGTGTGTGTGTGTGTGTGTGTGTGTGTGTTTGCACATATGTGTATACAAGTATCTATATAAATGTCTGTTTGTACTTTGGCAATCTTTTCCTCAAATCTATAATTTTTATCAGCTTTGCTCCTAGGAGTTTTAAGTAAGCAAAACTTTGTTCTTCTTTCTTGAATGTCTTCCTTGAGTCTCATCTCTCTCCTGGCATCTCCTGTTACATCCCACCATCTTTTCTGTCTTTATTTTCTCCAATCACAGGTAATGGGTTCTTGGTGGCACATTGCTGTCCATGATGTTTCCTTCTACTTTAAAAGTCCTTTGAAAGGTAAATGGGCTTATGAACACATTTTTCCAAATGTACACATAATTAGTTTTGATTAATAATGTATTAAGAAAACATAGCTGATCTAGCCAGAAACTAAATATTCTTAAGTTGGTAAACTTTCAGGTTTTAAAAACTCAGTTGGGAGGAATCTGTCCTACTACTGAATGAACAGTTGGCATCTGGCATCAGGATTGAAGTTTTTATAGCTCTCTTACATGTCCCAAAGCCCCCTGAGTATTATGCTTTTTTTAAAAAAGAACAGGGACATATAAAATTGCATTTGACAAAGAGTATGCAGTTTCCTAAAGGGAACATATTGAGTAAGATACAGAACTTGGATTCATAGCTAGTTCTGTCCAGCAGAACTTGGTTTTTTTCCTTAGTATCATCTCATAATTAAGTTTCTGAAAAGACGTTTAGGAAAGAGCTATAAAATTCCTGAGGCTGGCAATGGCTAAAGCATCACAGAAGCATGCTTTTAAGTTTTACTATTTGCCATGTAACAATATTTAAATTTTAAAACATCTCATTTTAAACTATATTTCCCATTCTGTCTGAGTTTCTCTTTAAATGAAAGTGTCCTAACAAAAAGAAAAGAAAAAAAGAAAGGAAGAAAGTCAAAAGACTAAGTTAAAAAGGGGCAGTATTTACAGTTCCAAGAATAACTACAATAATTGCTATTTAAACCAGACAATTTTGGCTCACTTAATATAACTTCTTCAAAGACTTAAACCTGGGTTAAAATAATCAAAATTAATTACCTTGTCAAAAGTTTCTTTGTAAAAATGAAGAAATAAAGACTGAATACTTTTATTTTACTTAAAGAACAATTTGGATGTCTAATTTTTGGATAATACCACATTAGATGAACTTATAACTGGATAAGTGCATCAATTTGATGCCATGGGTTGCTATTACTTACTGTGTTAGTATGCGTCAAAGCTGAGCATGAAATTATAGGAATTCTGAGGGAAATTCAGAAAGTATTAGCAGTTTGACAGTACAGACAGCAATCATTTTTATTATTTGATAATTTCATACATGCATAAAATGTGTTTTAATCTAAGCCATCCATTTTCTCTATGCCTATTTCTTCACCATCCCGCAACCATATTTCTTCTCTCACTGATTAAATTGTTATTTAAAAAAACAGAAACAAATCACACAAAAAAACATAAAAACAAAAACAGAATGGAGTGCTCTAATTTGCCTGAATGTTCATGGGTGTAGATCCATCCATCAGAGCTTAGGTAGTCAGTCTGTCAGGGTCAGAATCCCCAAACAAAACTGACTGTTCCTCTAGTAGTAACCAGAAAATGCCAGTAGCTTTCTAGACTGGGGTGCAGGAAGATTCATAAACTTCTACCCCATCAGCATTGAGATTTGTAATGACTTGATCTTATTTAAATCTTGTATATATGCAATCACAGCTTCTGTGAGCTCACATGTACAACAGATTTTTAATGTTCATCAAATAGTGTTTTGCTGCAGATGTCTACTACTTTGGGGTCTTATAATCTTTTTGTCCACACTTTTCATGATAATTCCTGAGCCTTGCGGGGAGTGGGTATATATAGATATATGCCATTTAGAACTGAGAACACCTTAGTCTTTCTGATTCTACATGTCAGTGAGTTGTGGGTCTCTGTATGGATCACCATCTAATGAAAAAAAAAAAAAGAAGTCTCTCTAAATATTCTTGAGAGATGCACTAATCTATGGATATAAGTATAAAAACTTAGGGGGCAGTTCAATATTATGTCCATTTAGTAGAATTAGAGTCTTACTTTTACCCTTAGGACATATGAATTAGTCAGTCACAGGTCCTTAGACCTGTTAAATTTATAGAATTGACTACTGTCTTACCTAACCTATAAAAACTAGTCAGGTACTAATGTAGTCTGCACTGTGAAAGATTCTTAGTAACACTATGGTAAGTGAAGGAAATCAGACACAAAAGACCATATGTGATTATTTTCCATTGAATGGCTAAATAGAGAAAGTACATTGACAGATCCTGACAGTGAGAGTACATAAGAGCATTATGTGGTAATATATAAAAGTCTCTTGGAAATATTTCTTTTTGAGGTGACAAAAGTATTTTAAGATGAACAGTTGTGATCTGTGGAAACATTTTAAAAATCATTGAATGAACATCCTTAATGTGGAAACTTGGGGTTTGGAAATATTTGGAAAAAATAAAATTAACACCACATAGGGCTGGCAAGGTACTTAGCAGTTAAGAAAACTTGGTCATACAAAGGACCCAGGTTCAAGTCTCAGCACCTTCATGGTATATCACAACTATTCTTAACTTCAACTGCAATGTATCTAATACTCTCTTCTGATGTCCACAGGCATTTATATGTGTGTATGGTGCACACACACAGACACACACACACACGTATATGCAGGTGAAATGCTAATATATAAAACATAAATGAATGAATCTAAAAAAGAAAATATTTTAATGTTAATAGTAGGATTAGCTTCAACTTCAATATGGTTGCTTGAGAGTCTCCTCTTATTCTCTTTCCATAAAATAGCTGGCTTTGGTTTATCAATTGAAAAGTAATATCTTGGGGTTAGATCAGATTCAATCAATATATGCATTGTGACTTTAATAATATTATGGTTGAAATAACTATTCATAAAGGTGTCCTTCATAACATACAATGTTATGAAAATGACCTCAACTGGGACATAACTGCAATAAACTTTTTTCAGTACACAGTAGGATACCAATTTACATGTTGCATCAATTGATAAATCCTTAAAGTTAAATTGTCCACGTGAAGGTACAGTTACATTTCTGTGCATTGAAAATGAGATGGTTTCATTCACTGATAGTACTTTGGATAGAAAGCATTTTCTCATGGGTTACTAATTATATTAAGTGCAAATATAAGAGCTATTTCTGTTGACTTTTTCCCTCTAGTGCAGGTTTAACTTTCCAGAGTCCTTTATCTTATTAGCACATCTATCTCTGTCTTACTTATGGTTTTCATTCCTATGATAAAATACCACGATCAACAACCACTGCATAAGAAGAGGCTTTGTTTTAGTTTTTGCATCATATCACAATCCATCACTGCAGGAACGTTAAGCAGGAACCTAGAGGAAGGAGCTATGAAAGAATCCGGCTTACTGGATTATTCCTTATATCTTGTTCAGGTTGTTTATAGCATCCAGGATCACCAAACCAGAAAGGTCACAGCCCACAGAAAGCTGGGCCTTCCCACATTAACTACTTATCAAGAAAAAGTAACCATATGCCTGTCCATAGGCCAATCTGACAGAATCATGTCTCAATTTAGGTTCCTCTTCCAAAATAATTTCAGCTTTTGTCAAGTTGACCGTAAAGTATCCAGCATATTTCCTGTATTGTATAACAACACAGTCTTCTTATTACATTTTTTTGTCAACTGCTTGTTCATGTACCTTTAAGGACAATGCAGCTTTTAAAATCATGACAATATGATGATTATTTTTAAAGGAAGCCTGAATATGTAAACAGGTTCTGAAGGACAGTACTTGACTATGCTCCTTAAGTAATTAAAAATCTAAAGGGATAGTTTATGAAAAGTTTTAAAACTTAAAAATGGTATTGAATGAAGAGTACCAAATATAAACAGAATCCAATCTCCCATTGTACATGAATTAATTTTTGTACAAATATAATAATGGATAATAAATATAAGGATTTGAGTTACACAAAATTATTTTGGATCATCAACTTTATCCTTCATAATAAATTATTTTCAGGCACTAAATATACTCCAGATAAACACATAAAAATATGACACCTTCATATTTACAGGACATTATAGAAGAAGATATTATTAATTTCAGAAGAATCAGGAGTTAAGAGTTATATCTAGAATTGACAGCAGTAGTTCTTGCTAATGTTTTTGGCTAACCACCTACGCTTTAGGGGCAGCAAAAGCATTTCTCAAGGTGCTGCTTAATTAAGAAAAGTTAGACAATCAAGTTGTTGCCAGAATTATTGGCGTTAGTAGTTTAGACTGTTGTGATGTGACTGACAAGGTTGTCTTATCTGGGTGAACACAGTAACAGAGCAAGACCCAAAGGGAACCATTACTGAAGGGATGTGCTACATCACCACAGCAACACAAATAGCCTAAAACTCAGGAAATTCTCAGTACTAACTGTTCACATTGATTCTTTGTTGTGGAGTAAAAATTTTATAAAATTTAATGAGGTTTTTCTATTGAAATAAAAAAGGCTAGTCTTACCACAACTTTTCTCTTCAAATGTACTCTGGTTTTATAATAAAAGACTGGAATTTCCAATAGAGAATGGAAATGATGAAGATGTATATAACTACGTATGGCTTATACAGGCAGGGTTTGATGTCTCCTATTGTCCAATGATTTACTATGGCAAGAAAGGGACCTATATTTTTTCCTTCTTAGGGTCTTAGAGACAGGCTCTCCATCCAAAGCCTGGGTATCCTGTAACTCACTGTGTAGAACAGTTTGGCTACTAATAAGATAATTTTTGTAGAATTTTTGTTTTCAGGGAAAACTTTTTGTCTTATAGAGAACTCTAAGGGTGTTCCAGTCCAAATACTTGCCATTTTGTTCTTATACGCTCTGTTATATTTTCTCAAATAAGTATTCTTTTTAAGGACATATTTAGATTTCAATACATCTGGTGATATTTTATGTACATTTGGAAGCTACTATAAAATGATTTGTAATGAAGATAATTATTTTCTGAAGCAAAAGAAGTAGCAATAGGGTTTAAATCCACATTATGTACCTTCTTCAACATATGAACCCCTCTTCACAGCAGAGAAAGGGTTTATCCTTCTTATCACTCACATAAATCTGTTATAATTTTATCACATGCATTTCTCTATGAAAGTTTACCAGCAAAAAACTTTAAAAGAAGAATCATACATGTCTATTTTGCTGTATGAAGGGACCCATAGTTCAGTGCCTCATACATAAAAGAAAGGAAAGGGGGGAGGGAGGCAGAGAGAGAGACAGAGACACAAAGAGAGAGACACACACACAAAGACCTGATCTTTAAAGGATTATTTCACACAACTGTGGTAGCTACACAGTAAAATCCATAGGCCTGCTGTATGGTCTGAACATCCAGATAACAGTAGACATTGCAACCATTCTTCTGAAGTTGAGAATTCAAGCAGAATCTCCATGTGGGGGTCTTGAGGCTGAATTCTTATGGTAATCAGTCCTTGCATTGAAGGACTGTAATTGATGAGATGAAACTCTCTACACTGGAGAGACTAGTCTGCTTCATTTAAAGCAATGGCTCATAAATATTAATCATATCTCAAAAATGTATTTGCAGGATTTTCAGGGTAAGATGGCAGACCAGATACTGTCTGTCTGTGACTCCATGCATGAGAAGAGTGATAATAACAACACGTTTATTTTGAGAAGAGAGAGAAAGACCATTAGGAATCAAGAAGATGGATAGAACAGCCGAAGGGCATTCCACCAGCACAGAGAAGACTGTATAGGACAATTAGGTAGTGTTCTGGCTCTTCAGGGAAGCAGGAACCAGGGCAATACCTCCACAATAAGCCAGGTGTCAGCCCAGAGTATTTATAATCTTGAAATGGAGTTAGGGACTTTATTGAGGCATCAACTCCTCCTTCACATGACCAGCACTGGAAAATTTTGTCATTCCATATATCTCAAGGATCTATAACCAGGAGCCAATAATTCTGTTGTTTGGGAGTCAACTACTTTGGGGACATTAAAATAAGTAATAATGAAAAGTCAGGGATCATGGGAAACAAAGTCATAATATCTTGTAGGGTAACATGTAGAATGTATAGACTTTTAAGGGGCCTGGAGATCAGCCTGGCCTCAGCCACTAGAAACTGTGCCTTAAAACATATGCTTCTAAGCTCTTCCACATAAGTCACCCTGGGGTCTGCCTAAGGCCTTGAAGAAAGCAGAGTCTAGATACAACATTCCTAGACCACAGAGAGAGACCACCATGGAAGCCATGGATACCAACAAGTCAGAGCCCTTTTCCCTAGCTGGGAGGGGGGTCTGGGAAAAATGTATTTAAAGTCTTCCCGTCCATAATAAAATTGAACTTGATTACTTCAACTTATTCCTAGGGGCTGAGTCCTTGCTTCCGTGCCATCTTGGCTTCCAACCCCAAGGGAAAAAGCAGGACCCTGAGCATAGAGACAACCCCAATTCCTGACCACAGACCAGGCACATTCCCAACAGTAACACATTAGGACCAAAATCCAGGCAAGGCCATTGCTGTAAAGAGCCCCAATGTCTGCAATGAGGAGCAAAGAGCTTTAGCTAAGAAAAACTTCAGAGAGTAGATATCTCAGTCTGCTGAACTGCTTTTCTTCAATTTGTGGTTCTTGTTTGGAAAGTGCCAACTCTGCCAAAAGCTCCAATCAATGACATAGTTCCACACTCTACTACGTGGTGCCTTAATTCTCGACACCAACCATAAGCAGGATACTTTCAGGCAAAGCGTTTGACTCTTTGTGTTTCCCCTTTCTGATGCAGATCTTAGCGTTCTGTTTTCTCCACTTTCAATGTATTTGGAGGCCTGTTTCTTCACTTGTGAGAACATTAGTTCACTCTAGAGAATGTCTTTGGCAAAGAAGAATCTCCCTGGCACAAAGACTTGGGTGTCTAGTGCTACCTGCAGTGGCTGAAGGGGAGCATCTAATATGGATAAAGAAGTAATAGGCAATTGACTCTTGATCAGCCCAGGCTTGGTATCAACCCGAGTTGTAGGAGATATTGGTCATCCATCTTCAGTTCATCCCTCTTACCACTCGGTAGGTTGCAATTAAATAACACCAGCAGAAATGCTTGTCTGATTCTTTGCTTCTTGTTATTTATTTTTGTTCCATTCCTTGTTTGCATTGTCTGGAAAAAAAATACACCTTACTTGAAGAGGCATGTGCAATTTGAAAGTGACATGATAAAAGATGCAAAGAGATAAAATAGGGAAATCTGAGGTTGAATATGAGCAAAGGGCTTGAATGAAAAGAAACTCATCATTTTGTCTAAAGTATAGTTACTAATAATTTTTAATTTTTTATGAAGCAGCATCTACATGAGTGTTTAAGAAATTACCTGATCATTATGATTTATTGCCAAATTAACTATTGTAATTTCTACCTTTAAATGTATAGACTAATTTTTCATATTTTCAACTATATGTGAATGATAGAAAACCTTAGTACTTGGATTAAACACTTGATTTTCCTGTCACATTTTTTTTAATAGAATCTATCCACTTGACTGCTTGTATTTAATATTTGATTATTTTTAATTCAGTATAGAACAGAATTTTGGTACCAGACTTGTAGCATAATCCTAAATCCTTGGAGGATAGCAATCTAATGATTTCTTGAATCTGTGGACAGTACAAGGATAGCCTGGAAATTTATACCATTTCTCAAAATAATTATTAAAAGATAGATTGGAACATAGCTCAGTTGTTATATGAATGAGTCCCTATGTTTATATAAGAGAAGAAAAAAAGTAGGCATGAATGTACTTCTTGTAACGGACAATGCTTCTGTCGATTGTCCACAGTGCTCTGCAAGTGCCTTTGCACATTTATCCCAGTGCATATGTCCTTGAGCCTTTCTAGGAAAAAAGTCTCCATTCCTTGATGTATATGTCTTATATATCTTGACTTGTTCTGCCCAAATTACATTGAAATATACTGAACAAGTCTCAAACTTCTCACACAGCACCCTTAGAACAGAACAGCTACTGTTAGGGATTTTTGACAGTTATATCTTAGGAAGGAAGTATGGTGATTATTCTTACATCTTTTAATAATCCAGCAAGTACTATAGCAATGTTCTATAAACAACATATTGATATTATGCAATAAAAGGTACAATTAATCAGAACCAATAGAATTAAGACTACCAGCTTCTCAACTTCTGCTAACATCAAGTTTTTCACCCATATAAGATAAAATCATATTCATTTTTAATACAAAATCAAAAGACACTCAGTTTTATATAGTTTGACATCAGAATTATAAAGGTACAATTGTTATAACATTATTGCTTACATTCAATGTTATCAGAATACTTTCTGTTTTAGTCCAGTGTGGATGAAAATGTGCCTGGTAGGGGTCTGTCACTAAGGATACTGCTATCTTTCCTGGAATTTGGGTTAGGCTTCCTCCTGTATGAACTGCTTGCTTATACTGTGCTATAAATGCTCTTTTACCATTAAATTTTGACTAGTAATAATGAATAATAATACATATTAATTATATTTTATGAGAAATATACACAATACTAACACTATTCAGACTATGATTTATCTTTGTCCTACACTGTGTGTGTGAGTGTGTGTGTGTATGTGTGTGTGTATGTGTGTGTGTGTATCATAGAACTTTCTTACTGTGATAAAGTTACCATATTCTTGGTTAAAACAGTTGGTATGAGATTTAATACATGTATTTATATGTATTTAAATAAATTTTCCCTGCTATAATATAATTAAGACATATCCTTAATTGCTTTTAAAGATTTTATATTAAACTTCCCGGATACAGCTTTTTGTTTATTTAATGGATTAGTTAGTCCTTTTTTATTTTGTTCTGTTTTCTAAGAGAGGGTTTCAATATGGACCTCAGACTGGATTTATACAAGTAATCCTCCTGCCTCTGCTTCTGATTTCTGGAATTAAATGTATAAAATACTCCATACAACAGACAGTTATAGGTATTTTATTCCCAGGGACTTGAAATTTAAGTACGTTGTAAGGAGGTATTCCAGCTGTATTGCCTACATGTATACAAGAATGCTACACCAGATAGACTTTATTTTGACTTCTGTCTTAGGTAGGTTTTCTATTCCTGTGAAACGACACCATGACCACAGAAATTTTTATAAAGAAAAACATTTAACTGGGGCTGGTTTACAATCGTAAGGTTTAGCTCATTATCATGGAAGCATGGTAGCATAAGGCACACACGGTAGCTTTGAGTTCTACATTCGTATCCTGGGGTAGCAGGAAGAAACTGTGAACCACTGGCCTGGCATGAGCATCTAAAATGTCAAATCCCACCCTCAGTGTCACACCTCCTCCAACAAGATCACATCTGCTTTAATGATACTCCTTCTAATATGGCCTCTCCCAAGGGCCTATTGGCCATTTTATTCAAATCACCTACTGCCGTTCTTATTTGATTTATGACTAAGTACTTTTTATTCCTATGTTTTCTTTGTGTTCCATTATCTGACTTTTTCTTTTTAACCAGTATTAGGTTATATTACTATGCCTCTAATATAAGTCTATCAAATATTATATTTCTACATAGTATTCCTGATTAGTGAATTTCCTCTACATATCAACATTAACTGAAATCAGATTCCTAAACTTTAGTAAAATAAGACTGAAACTCTATTGAGAATTTTAAAGAGTAACATGGATTAATCTTTAATCGTCAAAGAATTTAGATGGTCTTTAACTACATCATTGTTGTTTTCACAATCATTTAATATTTAGAGCATTTTATTTAGGCCTCTTCCTTTTTTCTTGAGTGTTTGACAATGTCTCCCAATACAGTTTGATATTTTGTACCAAAAGAAACTTTTAAAAATTGAATCAAATTTTGTGTTATGGCTTTATTGTTATAGACAGCACTTTTCTCTTTCATAATTAATGTATTTCAAATTGGGTGCTTTCCAAAGTTAAAATTTAGAGGAAGAAAGGCAGGAGGTGCAGCAGGTGCACTGGGCTGGTTTTTCTGCCTCCCCAGTGTTCTTAAATGGGATCTGGAGCTATGGAGCTGAGCAGCACACGGACCATGGCTACCAAGTAGCTAAGAATAACATGGGAGACCCTGAAGTCTCCTGGTCCACAGCTGACACCCTGACCCTCAAAACAAGCAGAGACCATGGTCTCCAAACTCCGGCTTTGGAACAAAGCCCCCAGCATCTCAACCACATCCAGTTCTGCTCTAAACCAAAGAAAGCAATACTCCTCAAATTGTTCTATATATAGAAACTGAAGGAACATTGCCGAACTCTTTTTATGAGGCCACAGTCACCCTGATTCCCAATCCACTCAAAGATGCAACAGTGAAAGAGAATTAGAGAGCAGTCTGTAGAATCTTGCAGAACATGATGCAAGAATACTCAATAAAATTCTGGCAACTGAATACAATAACATATCAAAAAAAAAAAATCACCCAGAATGGTCAAGTAGGTTTCATCCCAAGGATGCAAATAGGCTTCATCCAAGAGATGCAGGGATAGTTCAACACATGAAAAAGTGTGAATGCCATCCATCTTCTAAACAAACTGAAAGGAAAAAAATCACATGTTCATCTCTGTAGATGCTGAAAAATCCTTTGACAAAATCCAACACTCTTTTATGATAAAAGTCCTGGAGATAGTAGGAATACAGAGAAAATATCTAAATATTAAAAAGGCGATATACAGCAAGCTGACAGCCAACATCAGACTAAGTAGAGTAACACTCAAAGCAATCCCATAAAAATCAGGAACAATACAAGGCTGTGCTCTCTCTCCTTATCTATTCAATATAGTTCTCAACATATTAGTTAAAACAATAATAGAACCAAAGGATACAAATTGGAAAGGAAGAAGTCAAACTATCTCTATTTGCAAGTGATATGATTGTATACATAAGTGACCCCAAAATTCTACCAGGGAACTCCTGCAGTTGATAAACACCTTCAGCAAGGTATCAGGTACAAGATTCACTCAAAAGATTTAATAACCCTCCTATACGTGTAGCTAAGGATAAAAGGGATGAAAAATAAATAAGGGAAACATCACCATTTATAATAGCTGTAAATAGCATTTACTATCTTGGCATAACTGTAACCAAAGAGGAAGCAGACCTGTACGACAGAAACTTTAAGTCACTGAAGAAAGAAATTGAAGAGGATATCAAAATTTGAAAGATCTCCCATGCTACTGGATAGGTAGAATCAACATAGTAAAAATGGAAATTTTACCAAAAGCAATCTACAGATCCAATGAAACTCCCATCAAAATCTCAACACAATTTTTCACAGACCTTGAAAGAACAATACTCAACTTCATAATAACAGGAAATCCATGATTGCCAAAACAACCCTGCTCAATAAAAGAACTTCAGGAGGGATCAATATCTCTGACTTCAAGCTATACTATAGAACTACAGTAATAAAAACAGCCTGGCACTGACACAAAAACAGAGTTGTGGATCAATGTAATCAAATCGAAGACCCCAACATTATCCCTCACACCTATGAGCACCTGATTTTTGATAAAGAGGCCAAAAATATTAGCTGCAAAATAGATAGTATTTTCAACAAATGGTGTTGGCTATACTGGATAGTAGTATGTAGAAGAATGCAAATAGATCCAAACCCTTCACAAAACTCAAATCCAAGTGGATAAAAGGACTCAACATAAACCCAGCTACACTGAAACTGGTAGAAAAGAAAGTGGGAAATACCCTCCAGTGCCAATGGCACAGGTGACCACTTCCTAAATATAACACCAGTAGCACAGACACTAAGAACAACAATCAATAAGTGGGACCTCCTCAAACTGAGAAGCTTCTGTAAAGCAAAGGATACAGTCAATAAGAGAAAACGACAGCCTACAGAATGGGAAAAGATCTTCACCAACTCTACACTGGACAGAGGACTGATCTTGAAAATATATAGAGAATTCAAGAAGCTAGAGCCCTAAAACCTAAGTAACCGAATTAAAAAATGGGGTTCAGAGCTAAAGAAAGGAACTCTCAACAGAAGAATTACAAATGGCTGAAAGGCACTTAAAAAATTGTTCAACCTCTTTAGCCATCAGAGAAATGGAAATCAAAACAACTTGGTGATACCACCTCACACCTGTCAGAATGACTAAGTGCAAAAACATAATTGGCAGCCTATACTGGACAGGTTGTGGAATAAGGGGAACACTCCTCTTATTGGTGAGAGTATAAACTTGTACAGCCCCTCTGGAATACTGTATGGCTATTCCTCAGAAAACTGTGAATCTATCTCCCTAAGGATCCTGCAATACCAGTATTGGGCATATACCGAAAGGATGCACATTCATACCCCAAAGGCATTTGTTTACTATGTTCATGGCAGCATTATTCATAATAACAAGAACATGGAAACAACCTAGATACCCCTCAACTGAAGAATGGATTAACAAACTGTAATATATCTAAACAATGGAGTACTACTCAGCAGTAAAATAAATAAAAAATACTAAATAAATAAATAAATAGATGAATGAATGAATGAATGAATGAATGAATGAATGAATAGCATCCTAAAATTTCCAGGCAAATGGATGGACTTGGAGAATCTCCTCTTGAGCGAGGTATCACAAGCCCAGAAAGATAGGCATGGGATTTATTCACTCATAAGTGGATTTTAGACAAAAAGCAAAGAATGCCCAACCTGCTAACCACAACCCTTGAACAGCTTGGGATTAGAAGGAACTTAAAAGAGACATCTTCCCCTAAGAAGAGAGCATAGAGAAGATAAATAAATAAATAATAAAATTTAAAAAATAATAAAGAAAATTACATACTATTTTTAGTGTTATAAGGAGTACTTTACTGGGTGGTGAAGGTTAAATTTACTGTCAATTTAACAGAGCCAAAGTGTACAGACATTTTGACAGTCTCTGATAGCGAATATTTCTGTGAGGGTGCTTTTTGTATGAAAATAAATTTATATTGGTGGATTTGGAGTAAAGTAACATAGTTCTGAATAATGTGAATGAGTCTCATCTCATCTGTGGATGACCTAACCTGAAAACCAACCAGGCCTCTTCTGAGGGGTTCTGCAGCAATCCTTCTCAGACCCAATTACATCACTGATCCTTTTCACACTTAATGGCGTTAAGATTTGAAATGCAACATCATTTATTGTCGAAGTATTCAGCCTGCAGATTTGGGCCTTGAATTAATCAGAATAGACAATTTCTTGAGATAAAGTCTATCCTTCCTTCCAAATCCTCACCCTGTCACTCTATCTATCCCTCTCCACCTTTTCTAAAAGCATATATATATATATATATATATATATATATATATATATATATATATATATATATATATATATATATATACTATTATTGCTTCTTTCAGCCCCAATAAAATGTGGTATCCAAAACCAGACATAAATCAAGACATAAATGTAACTGTACATGTGAAAAGTGTCAATGTTACAACCAATGACGGAGCTCACTGTATCGGGAATGGCCACTGGAGATCCATCGTGAGGGGGAGCTGGGCCCTCTGGGGGTGGGCGGCTTTCGACAGACTGTGTTCCTGTTCATGGGCTAGCACCTTGGAGTCCATTCCAGATAGAGGAACACCCAGCCCAGCAATGACTTTGGGATGAGTGAATTAGACTTGCCTGGAGTGGATGTGCTGGGCTGGGCTGGCTCACCTTGGGACTTCTAGCCCTTTTGGGGAAGGGGATGGGTGGATGGGGAAGGGCAAAATGCTGAGGGCTGACAGGGAGGGATTGGGAGGGGGGAGGGGAAAGGGAGCAGGGGGACACTCTGATGAAGATGACATTTTTAAATGAAAATAAAATTTTTTAAAAAGGAAGAAAAGATGAACTGTAAATGGGGAGAATATATTTGCCTATTACATATCTGACAGTGTGTCTAATCATGACTGTGTAAGGTGTTTGTTATAAAAAACAAAAGCTGGGCAAAAGAAATGGTTTATCCAGCTGTTAAGAGCAAGGACTGCTCTTGCACAGGACCTGGGATCTGACTCATGTCATAAAACTCACAATCACTGGTAACATAAGATTCATAAATATTCAACCTCTGGTCTCTAAGGGCATTTGCATTCAAGTGCATAAGACACACACACACACACAATTTTAAAAATAAATTAATTTTTTAAAAAACACAACAATAAAAAATAATCACAAATATTAAAATGAAAAAATATTTTAATAAACATGAATATGTTATAATTATAATACACACAAAAATATATTACTCAGTATGGAAGTTCATATTAATGGTATAAAATACAAGCTGGCAATTCTAAATATTTGATGATAAAACAAAATAAATTTTGGCAGAGTGCTCTAATTTTCCGAGCTTCCATGAACTACCAGTATGCTAGGATGCCATTTAGTGATATATCTATCTTTTGTAATTTTTGTTCTTGTAAATAATTCCAATAAAATCCATTGTTTGGATTTTGGTAATATCTGTGATTTGATCAATCATTGGTTCTGAATATGGAGTGAGTAGATGTTATTGACGTCTACCCAGAAAGGTTCATCACACACAACTGTGAAGAGTAAACTTTGCTGTATTTAAAGGTCTGGGGAAGTTTTCTTTTAGACTTCCTGTCCCAGTTTCTTTTGGTGTAGGCTTTCTGAATTGAGGAGTCTTATGATCATTGATCCACTGTAAATACATTTTCAAGAATAAAAGACAGAAAAATGAACACATGCTCATTGTGTTGGCACTGGCTGTCATTTTAGATTCATCACGTGATTTGAACATTTTATTGGTATATGAGATAAAGTATCATCGCAGAGACAATTTATAGATAAAGCAGGACAACAGGACTTCAGAAGCCAGCAAGGAAGTGCCTGACAGCATCTTCCCAATTTCCAGGGCCCAATGACAATGACGTTCCTGTATTAATTCCTGTATACAGAACATGGAAGCAAACAGGGCTCTCTGGTGATATTTTTGTTGTTTCCTTCATCTCAAAGCTCTTTAATGATGCATTGGTGCAGGTGACTTCAGTGAGAAAGGGCTAAAAGGGAACATTCTAAGCCAGGTGTTCTCTATGAGGAAGTGTTACTTATTATGAATCTCTTCCTTCAGGCAATACCCTGGCGTCCCACGAGGTTCCTGAGGCATATTGTTAGCAAAATGATAGAATAATTTTTTGCTGGCAGTTCCTTGGAACGTCCTTTAGCCATCAAATTTGTAACCATCAAGATGTTCATCAATTATTTTTCTGTGGAGAACACATTTGACCTTACTTGCAGTTTTTGAGAATGTGTTGACAGGAACACAGTCAAATAAACATTTCTTATAGAAAATATGCCTAGCTAAATTGTCTAAAACTTCTTGTATTTTCAGCTAAGTTTCCTGAGTTTTTATGCTATTATTAATGTTTAGCATAAGCCGGATGATTTTCATTAAAGCATTTTTTGGAAATTGTAAGGGTGGCATTGTGACTTCAAAAAATCCATTTTATAGAACATGTAAATAACATCTATATATTAGTTAATCAATGAGTGATGGTTCTATGGCATCACAGCCTCTGGGTGGGGCTCAGAAATACGTATCAGTAAAAGTCAGAATGTTTGAAAACCCAGAACAGATTTTCAACTGCCATTGCTAGATAGATTAATATAGTAAGGGAAAGAGGTGTTTGGAGGGCTGTAAAAGGTGGAAAAACATCAAGAGGCATCATTAGGTGTTGCTGCCAAAGAAACAGTGGTTTCTGCGTCTTTCAGTAATGACCTTGATGCATTTACAGCCAAGATGGGGTAGTGTCATGACTAAGATGATCCAAAGCTACAGCACTAAATCAAGTAAGGCGGCAACGGATTTTAGAAACTGACAAAATAGTTCACATTAACTTCGTTTGATTCACTCAGAGCAAGGGGCAAATTTCATCCTCGTTTTAGACTTGTTAAATCACCTACCTTTATTCTTAAAGCTAGTGGTGTAAACAGGATTATCTCCTATAGCAATAAATTGTGTATGTGTTTTTCTTAATTTCCTCTCTCTCCTTTAAGCAGGTACCCAAGATTGTTTGCTCACTGACTCAGAGATTTGTACTGTTAAAAAAAAAAAAAAGTAGATGGCTCTTGTGTTCAGGAAATGGCACTCCGTGATAAAGAGATTCATTAAAAAATTAAAAGCAAGATATTTCCTAGAAATCAGGAATAAATAAAGGTCATCAGATGATTTGTGTTTCCTTGTGACTCATGTCTAGTAATATCTCAGTACCAGTACACATTAGAAAAGCTGATGGACACAGCCAGGCTGTCATTGGCTGAAAAATCCAGCATTTGAAGTATTGGCTAGCACTATATGCCTTCTTGCAGTGTGCCCATAGAAAACCTATATCCACTTGGTTATACTTCTAAAGTATCCAGTTTGGAGAAAGTAACTGTTGCTTTCATCCAGAGCAATTCTGTCTGGTTGGTCTGGCTGTGTATAGAGTGCAATTCTTTTTTTTTTAACCTTCTAGTTTTGTTTTACTGAAAATAAATTTTAGTAGAATACATTTGATTATATTTTCCTCTTCTCCATCCCCTCCTAGTCTTCCATGCCTCCGCTCCCACACAAATCCACAGCCTTTCTACTTCTTACTAGAAAACTGCCATTAGAAAATTAACAATAACTTAAAACAAAATAAATAAATAAAATAGAGCAATTTTTTTAAAAGTCCATTTTCTACAGAATAGTGCTGATCCTTACAGTGAGCATGTCCAGGCTGCAGAGTCCTGCTTTGGTCTGTAACCTAGATCCATTTTCCTCAGTATGTGTATGTAAGAACCAGAGCTGTAAAATCCTTCTAAAATGTAGGTCTGTATAAGACCTATATTGTGACTGGCCTTTGCTTTGTTTCTATGTTTATCTTGCAAAGTGAGCAACGATGGGTTGGATTCAAGGTGTTCTCTGTTTAGCAGTAACTGTACCATGGGCTGTGGATAACATATGGACCTTGCACTGAGCCATTCAGCATCTGTGCAAAGGGTTGCAAGTGAGAGAGAGGAACATGAGAAGGAGCTTGTGGGAAGGACCCCACCCTTCTATTGGAAGACCAGGCAATTGAGGGTGCAGCCCTTGGCAACAGCCTGACAGGGAACTAGAAATTTTGGGGGTTCCACAGTCCACGCTTATAGTTCCAGATACTCAGACAGAGGCTGAGTGAGAAGGGTGGGTTGTGTCCAGACGTTCAAAAGTTACCAGAAAAATATTGTGAGACACTCATGAGACACTCGTCTTCAAGACAGAGAGACAGAGAAAGAGATGGAGGCAGACAAACAGACTACAACAGAAGAGTGGGTGGGTAGTGAAGACGGGAGAGAAGGGGGGAGAAAGGAAGTGGCAGGTAGGACAAAACAGCACATTTGAGAACACCGGCATCACCTCTTACTTAGTTCACGTATAGATGTGCTGGCAATTAGGGAACAATGACATTTCAGTGTGTTTTTTGAAGGAGATGTAGAACCATAGAAACAGAATTTGAAAATTGTGCATATGACCGTATGAAGATGGCCTGCTAGACCATAGAGACAAATAGTCAGGCTGGAACACCTAAATATTAGTCTTGTCTACCCACCCCTACTGAGTTCATATTCCCCTGTCTTCTTTCCCCTTTCTGGTTTCTTTATAAGTTCTTTTCTGACAGCTGCTCTGTTATTTGTGCATCCATCTGTCTTTGATGGCTCTGTTGACACATGACACACACTTTTAATTTCTCCTACCTTATTTTGTCAAATTGGCTATCTTTTTGTGCATTTCTAATTTCCCTGTTCTTTATTCCAGCATGATGGTTTTCATTTCTGCAGGTTACTCGTCCCCAGCAAAGTGCTCTGAACCTTATCAGTGTAATAAAGGCTTCTTGATAAAGTTATTGACATTCCATTTAAAGGTGACTTAAACCTAGTCTTAAACATAAATAGCAGTGACACCACTCTAAAGGGAAGTGTTTGGTCTGCTGCCGTCGTATCAATCACTAGTTCCAGTAATTAAAAGATGTTCTCTTGTATTTTGAAACTCCTCTGATGACAATTTGAATAAGCAATAATCACACTTGACAGAAGGAAAGAGGTGTTGAGTTTTGTTTTGGTTTGTGTTAAATGTTCCTAAATACCTCCAAATTTCAAATAATTGGGAACTGCGATGTTATAGAGCTGTAGAAAGTTACTCTATTTTAATGATACTTTACTGCATTTTAGAAGCTTCAAAAACTAAAAATAAGTCAAACTATTATATTTCACAGATTCCCAAAACATGAATAGTTCATGTTTATTTAACATTTCATAGCAAATTAAATTTGATTGCTTTTTTAAAAAAATATTTACTAAAACATGTTTTTAACGAAAACCACAGCATGTCTAAAATCTGATCCATCAAGCTTCATCTGCTTCAGAGGAGATAAGAAATAGGAACACAGAGGCTGAAGTTGCCTCTGTGCTTAACAGAACATTTGATTTGGTCTCCTGGGCTCTGTTACCTCATTTCCACAGGTTTCCTCCCCCCCCCCATTGCATGTCTCACTCTTACGATGTCCATACTTTGCTTGTCTGCATGGAGGCCTTCCCTTCCCATGGCTCAGTGAGCCAGCAGCTCTCTGTCCAGCAGCTGTAACTCGGTCTCTCATGGCCAAAGGATTGCACTCTAGCCTTCAGGCTCTCTGCTTCTTACAATTATACTCTCTCTTCTTAGCTCAAGTGTCACATGACACACCTTCTTTTACCATGTGGTCAAAGTGGTTCCCTTGCACTACCTCACAGGCTTAATATTCTTCCTTATCTCTGCTTAATCATTACATTTCTTAAATGTGAGTAGACACACTTTTGTAGCATTCTATATTGACTATTTTGGGTTTGCCTAGCTAAGCCCAGCAGCCCTAGTTCTTTATGCAGTCACATTGCAGTCTCCTTATTAAAGGAAATAGTCTGAAATGTCCACATTGCCAGATGTAAAGCAGCTGGATGCTAAGGGCATCAATAGAGACCTCGAGACTTCTGAATTCGGGAAAACACTGTTGAAGGATGAAGCTCAGTAGAGACCCTGCCTTCCATCTATATAGCCATGAGCTCCAGAATAGGTAACTGGCTTTGAAGTTGGATTTGGAATAACTTTAACCTTCAGAATTATGCCAGTGACTAAACTGAGCTATATTCTCTATAATGGTTAATTGCTAGCGTTGTATTTTTATTTTTATTTTTCTGCAAGAGCTCTCTGGCCTTATGGGAGCAATGCTTTCATGTTTTGTGCTAATTAATTCCTTCGCTAATAATTTCAAAAGCAGTGTAAATCATAGAGAGTGCCATAAAAATTACTTCTATAATGTTTGTTCAGTTTTGCTTTTATTAGCTAGAAATATATATATGGGCAACCAAGAGAAGATGGCACCTTCCTGAGTTTCCACAGGACTACTAACATTGTCAGCACTGCTTGGTGATGACTGAGGTGAACTATTTGTGTATTTTGTCAGTACTAATAAGAAGACATAGTCCATTATTTGCTAAGTTTTAAAAACAGATATTATTAAGAAGCATAAAATATTTGACTTTGTTAAATAGTTTACAGTTCAACAGGAGAATTTATACATGACCTTTTGACTAAAGAGTTTTTATGGTTTGTAGACAGATAAAGCCTCTCCCAAAAGATGCATGCATTTAAGCCATTGTTGACTGTTGAGTGCTCACTTCATTAGTGGATTTGCCCATTGATCTGCACATCCATGAATGGTCTATGTAGGTGGTATAGAGGATTGGAAAAAGGAGATAACTAGGAATGTGTCTTTGAAGAATGCACATGTTTTTTTAAAAAGTGCATTTTGAGGCTGATCCAAAATAAATCTTTTATTCCAGATTTTTTTGGGGGTATCTTCTTAGAGTGACAAAAATCATGACTAACATAGTGTCATCTGTAGAATGAGGTTTCTGGCTAGCCTAGTCCCATGGTTCAGATCTGCCCGCAGCCGCTTATTGCTTTTGGGACCAGCAATCCCAAAGTCATGAAGAAACACACAGACGCTTATATTAACTTCATTCTGTTTGGCCTATGTTCAGGCACATTGCTAGCTAGCTGTTTCATCTTAATTCAACCCATTTCCATTAATCTGTCCTGCACATGGCTTATCTATTATTTTCTTATATCTTGATTGGGCAGCTGGATTGTGTCTCCTCTGACTCCACTGTCCTTCTACCTATGCTCAATTTCCCGTTTACTGCTAAGGTGTCTGATGTAGGCCAAAACAGTTCCTTTATTTACAGCATATAGAAAGACATCTCCCCTCCAGTCACCCTTTTGTTTCTAGACAAAAGTATATCTCTTAATACACAAACCAACCATTGCTTAGAAGTATCATCCTCATCATGTCAACAAGCACAAGGGCTTTTGCAATTACTAGACTTACTGTATACCAAGCAGGATATTTAGCTTTTAATATTTTCTAATTTAATATTTAGAAAATATAAGATATATATCAATCTTTTAAATTTAAATTGCCTAACAAAGTTTCATAGTTACTAAGTAGTGAGACACATTCTTGAACTTTATTTGTTTGGGTCATTAAAATTAGCAATTCTAACTACTGAGTTTACAGGCACACACTGTATTCTTTTCTGATTAGATTAGACTATTTAAAAGTAGCTGATGCATGTAATCCCAGTCTCAGTGATGGAGGCAGAATAATGTGAACTAGAGGCCAGCATGGGATCTATAACAAAGCTAGGAACTCAATCTTAGCAACAATACGAAATAAACAAATAAGCTTTTTAATACTAAATTCAATAATTCTTGTCATTGTGGCTTATATTTGTCCTAATTTTTGCCTCTATGTTTCATCTCCTTTTTTAATGTTTTGTTATTAAAACAAAAACCAAGGCTCTTAATATTGTCAGTGCATTCTAAAATCTCACAAACTATTCAATCTTATTGTCATATAATCTATTTTTACTTAAATAAATGAATATTTAATAAAGTTATACCAGCAGATGATAAGGAGGCGCTAAGATAATAAAATGAGATACATGGTGGGAAATTCAAATTGCTTTTTAGCACAATAATGTTCTTTAAATGCTTAAATACCTTCAGCAGTTGGTAAAGGATAAGAATGTGGTTCTGTTAGCTTGATGAAATACCCTGTAAGCAAACATAAAATGAAGAAAATTAAACTCATTTGCTGGGTAGCTCCCTATACAAAATGTACCATGATTGTATTTAAATTTCAATTTTTTCATAACAATAGATCCCTGTGAGAGTTAGTGAAAGATTTGTGAGAAGAAAATAGGTATTCAGTTTCTAAACAAATTGGATTTTCTAGTTTTAGAATACAGTTTCATAGTGCAGCAATGTTATTTACAGGAAAGAAATGAAAGCCAGGTGCTTTAAAGAGGTAGTCCTAGAAATCACTCTTTAGAGTTCTTATGCACAGTACATCATTAACTCTAATTTAAAATTTAACTCTCTACAGTGAATGGTATAGGCAACTATAGGGCATGGAGTTATCCAGAGGACTATAAAGCTTGGCCTTTGCTAGTTGTAAATAAAGGGAATTCTGTGTCATGTTCTGATCCTGTCCTCTTGATGCCATAAACAGACCTAATTTTGCATGATTTGATTCACAATCAGGAGAAATTCAATTAAAGCTGTATAATCCCATAGACAGTAATAGAATCTATCAAGTTGGAAAGACCAGTAGTGCAGCTTGGGCCTAAGTTCTCAGTGAAGATATAAAGTCTCCTTCTATTCATTTGAAGTAAACTGAAAAACCTGTGGATAACTGGAGATAAAGTTTTCCTGTCCCACAGCCACTACCATGTAAACACACTGGGGTTTATATTAACTACTAATGCTCACCCAATAGCTCGGGCTTATTACTAATTATCTCTTACATTTTAGGTTAATCCATATTTGTTATTTACACTCTGCCACATACTGGTACCTTTATTCACATGGCACATTCATCTGCTGTTCCTTCTACTTCTGAATGGTGACTACTCTGTCCTTCTTCCTCCAAACATTCTCCTAGTCTGGTTCTCTTCCCTAACCTTATTCTGTTCAGCTCCTGGCCAGTCAATCACAGCAACATACATCCACACAGTGTAAAGGAATATTTCACAGCAGATAACTTTTCAGTGTAAGGCAGCTATCCCGGGTTCACTCTTTCTTCCCACATCCTAGTCCATTGTCTCCAATGCCTGCTATTGCTTGCCATTTAAGTCATTCTCAACAGTGCTAAGCAGTCCCCTCACTAGCCTTATATCCTCATCGAAATGCCAGCATCAAACGGATTTAGGAGGCAAGACACACACGCGTGCACACATGTGCACACACACACACACACTCACACACTCACTTTAACAGTGGTGGATGATGGCGGCATTCAGCCCATCACTAGTAGGAATAGAGAAACACGTTTGGTAAATTCAAAGTGTAAATTATTGAGATACCATAAAGTTATGTTCTAATTCACCTTTTGAACATTAGACATGCTTCATAGATAATGCACTAGCAATTCATTCAATTGGACTTCAGGTTGGTTTCATATCAGGTCCCTAAGTACCTCATAATATATGAAAAGAGAGTTAGTGAAGAAGTTAGATTTAAAACATCAATCAAATATTTTTGGCAGTCTTCAGGCTTGTGTTAATCATATGCATGTGTATACGTGTGTAAATTATCGCATACTTGTAGAGATGCTTCTCAAAATCTTCAGTGCAATGTGGTGGACTGAATTTTAATTTCTTGCTTTAGTCGACATAATGGGTTCAGAGATGGAAACTCTGCCAACATTCTTTCTGATAACTCCATATTGTCAAAATTCATTCAAATGCTAAATGTCTAGTATACCCAGAAATCAGTTAAACTTTTTGCAAAAATTTACAAAACATTGTTTATTGTAACTATATGCTAAATGGTTTTATATGAAATAATATACTTCTGATCTTCAAATTTCTCTGCCATAATTCCAACTGTTTTATTGACTTTTTTAACCACCTATAGTCATCCATATAATGGCTGGTATTTTTTTCTTTTTAATCCTTAATGTCTTCAAAGTGGTACATGCTAAAGACTAAGAAAAGTTTAGATGTTTTTATATGATAAGTGAAGAGAGAATTTTTATTTACTTTTTGTAAATTGGGCACCGAAGCAAGAAACACATTTTCCATTTTAGTGAATAAAGAAGGGAGGATGATTGTAAATATCACTTTTTCACCTGATTTCATTTTTCCCACATACCCTAGACAAAGAGAAGGCTGGTCAGAAGACTCACACAGATCTGATGAGCTAGGTAACACTGATGTGGGAGAATCCTCTGTCAGCTGACAGAAGGCATGTCTCTGTATAGAAACGTTCCTCAGCTCAATCTAGTGCATCCTTGACTTTCACAATGGTCAGAAGTCAACATAGATATCTTTACTATTGGTGATGAAAATTATCTCATTTAATTAACACTCATTTTTGCATATACTGTAAAAAAAAAACACAATTATTTATCTCACCAATGTTAAAGACTCCCGCTGTTTATATGTAATTCATGCTAGCACAATTCAGCAGTTCCCTGCATGTGGGTAGACTGATCTGTGAAAGTTTATGTCATCTCTAGTTATCTTGCCAAAATCCACAAATGCCTTTTAATATCACACAAGAAAAAACAGATATTAACATAAAAATTTTAAGCCTAAAATCCTACACTGTTGTATATTTCTTGTTTTCTTCCTGATGTCATATGACACATTTCTTCTCCATGCCCCTTTCCCCAAGTTAGCCTTTAGTATACATATTCCTAATATGTGCTAATTTTTGTATGATTATCTGTGTTACCAAAGCTATATTTTTGTCCACTTAACGTACCTATTTTCATGTGCCTACTAGATGACATTCTGTCAGGTAGAGTATTTCTTGGCTGTACTTTGTACACAAACCCTTTTCTGGTTTTGTGCTTTCACTTCCCATACACACTGTATCTTCACCTTAAAGGATTCCATTTCTCTTATCCAGAATATGGGTGCCTTGGGGGGGTCTATTTAGATTTGTTTCCCACTTTTCCCTAAATGTGACAACAGTATGAGAGTGATGTCCCCAAACACATTTTAATATATTTAAGATGCATAAGTAATTTAACAAAGCTTAATAGTGAAACAGCTGAATTTGGGCTCCGTTTTTTTCCTCCTCTTTAATCAGGAAGACATTGCAGCTGGTCTAACAGGTGCCAACACAAATGTTTGAAGCTTGTAGATAAAGGGGTTTGTAGTGGTGTACATGTGTCTCAGAGGCAGGGGAGGGCTTATGCTTCCTCTCTACAGCATGGCCCAGAGGTTACACATGTATAAATCATGAACCTCCCCCAATACAACAGGTGTGAGCCAGACACTGGTCCTTCTATTTGGAACTTTGGTGGCTTAACTAATGACCACATGCCAGAAAGCACTAAAGATTCCAGGTACTGCTACTATTCAAATACATCATTCAGTCCTTTGCTCACGTATGCCATCTTTCTACCTTCCTGAAAAAGTGCCAATTGTCCCAGTTCTGGAACACTCTCCCACAGCTATTTCTGTGTCCTATCTGAATGTCATTTGGCAATGAAAGACACCAGATTGCCTTACTTTTTCTAAAAGCAGCCTGACCCATCACTACTCTCTAGGAAAAGCAGTTATCTGCCAGCTCTCAGATCAGTACCAGCAGGCAGCAGGCTCTTCTGTCTGGGCTGGCTTTGCTGTGCCTTACGTGGATAGACTCTCTCTATGTCGCCTGCTGAAGGAACTTACATTCAGGGGACAATTAATACAAGAGTAACGATAATGCTGAAGTCTCAGATCGCATATGCTTTTCCTCACAAGGTGTCATGAAAATGATTTCATATTATGAATGAAAATCAGGAGAAAACACATACAATAAAAAGTCAAATGAAGCAGGAAGTGTAAAAATTATAATTTTTGAAAGGGGGGAGTCAAATTTAATTTTCTTTATTTAGAACTTTATTACTTTTGAAATTAAAAATAACATTAGTAATCATTTAAGTTTGGGGGCAAAATAAGCATAGTATTTAAGTTTTTGTAGTAAATATAGGAATTGCTTTTCATTTCTAAAATGAAAATAACCAATATTATTAGTTGTTCAACATATACAGCAAATAGTTATACGTAAAACAGAAAATGTATTATGATTTTTTTCTGATAATGATTTTTCACACCTTGTAAATCAAATAATAGCTTTGGAAGTTAATATTATCATGTTCTTAGTTTTATAAATCCCCATATGTACATGTTATTCAAATATAACAATATTGATAGATATATTTGATAATTTCATAATCTGCCCACACATTGCTTACTTGTCAGAGTGACACCCAATCATCCACTCAACATAACATGACACTGAAATCCATTGCTCACTGAACCATATGTCCTATATATTAGAATCTCTGTATTTTTCTAAGTTAGATGCACAAATGAACTTTATTAAGTTGTTTTCACTTGTAAACAAACGTATTTATAAGTTTGTTGACATAATATATAATTTAAATAGTTAACATAGTGTAGAGTCAAATATAGGACTGATAGAATGGACTGAACTATTCCAGAAGACAGGCTATTGCATTTTGAGTCGACTGCTGTAGAATTAGCTGAGACTCAAATAATCAAAATGATTCTGACATCAAGTCATTGTACAACTTTCTTGAAAGACTTCCTTTAATATAATTAACCTCAAATGAGTAAACACAGAAGTATTATGAGTGGGACTCACAATAAAAGACAGTGGTAATTTTAATTATATAGTATACTTGTATTAAAACAAAGGTTTTAGGTTAACAAAACTCATTTGTATTTGAAAACGAAATTCACTCCTAAGACATTTTGCTCTTCTCAATTTTGAAATAGCTATTTTGATTTCTATTGCTTTCTGTACTGATTTGCTATTTGAAACTTTAAGTGACATGAATTTATTTTTGCATGGTTTAAGGGTAGAAGACCCTGCTCGGGGTCTCATGGTGCTAGAATCATGTGGGTTTGCCATCTGGGGCTCAGAGTCCCATTCCAAGATCAGCAGTTGTTGGCAGGGTCCATTTCATGGCCATTTAAAGCTTGAGGGCCCATTTTCCTGTTCACTGCTAGTTAGGGTCACTCACTTTTGGCCCTTGGAGGCTGCCCACAGGATTGTTTGTTTGTTTTATTTCTCTGTGACCTGTGGCTATTTGCTTGTGGGCATTTGCTTTCTATTGAATCAGCTGGAGTCTTTTATATATAATATATATATATGTATAACTGATATTCAAAGAATTATCTATATTTTGCATGTATAATTTAATTAATTGGAACATCTGGAATGATCCCTATCTTGATTATGATACTGATTATCTCTCTTTTCATAGGTACACCCTAAATGCTGCATAACCCACTCAATGCAGACATTCAATTTTTACAGTTCCTGGAATATACACAGAGCATTAGACCCTTGCAGATATATAAATGCTGTCTACCATATCAAATAATGGGCTGCTTGATTCATGGAATACTGTATGCCCTCAGTTGCACTACACAAGTGGAATCTCCCTCGGCTTACTTCAGTCCTCCTTTTTGTCATCTTATCAACCCCTTCACGATAATCTGAATATTTTCAAGACCAGGAGTGAGTCAAGATAATAGTGAAATTGGTGTTAGTTCCTGTCAAGATGGAAAAGTTCAAATTTCTGTGAAAAAGAAAACACAGTGGGAGGAACTGTCAGTAGCTATAATAGATGCCTCCTGCTCACTCCGTGACACCCACAGCACTTTTCTTTAGCACAAGAATTACTTAAAAATAAAAGGAGTATCATCAGTTTGGGTTAGAGCTAAGAGATCAAAATTGTGTTTCCTAAAATAATTGCTTCTCTCCAAGGAGACACACTTTACAGTTAAATCCCAATAGTGAGAATCATACTACGGTGCGCTATCATGGGCTTGGGGAAGCTGTGATGAAGTGTGTGATGAAAACAACGTGGGTGTTCTAACCTGATAAGATCAGAAGAGAGAGGCTTTATGATGGCTACCATGCTAGAGTCACAGCTCTAGATCCTTCTGTGTATTCTTCATGAAACTATCTGGGCCGTCCAGTCAGACAGAAACCAAACAGCTTCCCTTTCCCATGAGCCTCAGCTTTCATAGGAAGTGAGCCTCTCCATCACTTACGCTCTTTATATTTCCTTTCATCTTGAAAGAGATGTAAGACTGAAATGATAAAACTATATTATAAAGGTATGTGTTGTGGACTTTTGTCATGTCTTATAAAGAAAATCATTCCTATAAAGATGTATGTGGTTTATAGGAACTTTATGTGTCACTGTGAAGATCTGATTCTAAGTGGTGAGATCCTTGTTCACATAGACATCTATGACTTCAAAATGTTCCAGGAAATGTTTAGAAGATTCCAGGAGTCAAGCAAAGTATACATTATTGAGGCACTTGCCAATAGTTACCATGTTTTCATTCTGTCTGCTTTCAAAAATAATACAATAATTATCCCTTCTGGAAACTACTCATAGCATATTTCACTGGTAAACATATTATCTCATGCAAAGTACAAGTATTTACTATACCTAAATGATCTTCTAAATCATATAGTTTAAAAATTCTTCAACAGACTGAAATACTGTGAGCCAAGCTGAACTACAAATGGTCCACGATTCAGTAACGCCTACAAAATGCTTTAAGAATACCTCTGCATTTGAATTTATAGAAGTAAAACAAAAACTTCCCTATTTTCAATATTCTGTCTGTTACTGTCATTCAATACTTATTTTGGTCTGAAAGACAGTTATATATTTCCAAAATAATTATCAACTCTCTATATAAGAATAACCTTGACTGGAAACTCTGCATGATTTGTAATTTAGCTGAAGGATATTTTGCAAAAAATAAAATAAAATAAAAAAAATTTTAAAAACTTCCCAATGTGAAGAAATATATTTAGTCACAAGAGATTCAGTTGTCCTTAGGAAAACTTTAAATTACAAATAATAAAAACCAAAATATGCAACTACTCTAAATCAAACATTTAAAAGGATAGGCTTGTCTGGAATCCTTTTCCTGTGGTTTTTATAAAAGATCATTATAAAATCAAGCGACAAGAGAGGGCTCATTTCTGCTCATACTTCAAGGTTACAGTCCATCATGCCACAAGCTTGAAATAGCCAGTGACACAGAATCCACAATCAAAGTGACATATACCTATCCACAGCTCACTTTAGGCTTTTGGTCAAGATCCCAGCCCTGGGAAGAGTTCCACCCATGGTAGATGGGTCTTTTCTCCTGAGTTAACCAAATTGAGATAACCAATTACAAGCACATCCAGAAACCACTCTTTTAGGAGGTCCTAAAGTTGACAACTGATATTAATCATTACAAGGCTGACATTTTCTCACATCTTTTCATTAAGTTCACTAACATCTATATCATTTCACTTTACACTACGTACCATTGCTTTAACCATGTGTTTTGCAGAAATGATTTATGATTAGAAATCATCATATTCACGCAATTTGAAGAACCTATTTCTTGTTTTGTAAAATTGATACGTTATGACACATGAAATCCATTCCTAAGAATTCTTAAATTTTTTCAGAAATGCCTGTTGTACAGCCAGATTCTTCATGAGTAGCCATAACAAATTTAGTCAGGTTAGATGAAGAGCAGAAACATTGTATCTACCAAGAGAAAAAATAATAAAACGAAATACACAATACATTCCAACAAGAAACAGAGTGAACTATAATAATATTTAATATTACCAAATCTCAAAAATAGTCACAGAATGCTGTATATGTATGATCCCAGTTAAATGAAAGAATCAAGAATAATTGAAAAATGCAGCCTCATGAATATATCACTACTCATGAGGATTGACTGGGAAGACATGCTGACCCTTTTCAATGAATAACTTACATTCCTATCTGGTGTAGAGCACATAGGTTTTCCATTTGTCAACATGATACAAACTGTGTATTTGCAAATGTCACACTATGCCATGTTTTAATATTAGGATTAAAGGGTAGATTTTCTTTGGCAACATTATTTTTCTTACATAATCAAAAGGCATACTGTGTGTCTCCTACAAATTTTTAATAGTTACCTTAATAGCCTAAGCATAATGTAAAAGTAGAACTTTTATGAAAGGCATACAAAATATAGAGAAAAAGAAAATGGGTATGTGCATACATGTACATGTCAGCAGCAAATAGGATTGAAACCAAATTAAGAAGACATAAATTTATATGTCATAATGAGATACATAATATCTGTTTTGCCACCTGTTCTTAATGTCTGGGGGGAAATGGAAATTGATACCAAGCCTGCAGAGAAGATTAGAGAAGACAGCTGAAAAAAATGAGCAAAGAGAGACAACACTCTGGACAGAGAAATGACTGCATTTATGGCTTTGATTTAAGCAAGGCAGTTGCATAGAAAGACGGAGGTTTTATTTTTAGCTCTGCTGCAGACATAGCCAGAGGCCCCTGGAAAATTCACACATGTAATTTATGACATTCCAGTATACTTTGTATATTTGACCTGAGAGTTTATAATCACCTGTGGCTTATGGCAGCTGAAACAAGGAAGGATAGAGTAGGCAGGGTGATTTCCCTTTGTGTTTCATCCTTTAAGAGACACCAAATATGCAATAGAAAATATGCTAGTAAAGAAAATAAAATATTAACCAGGATCAACAGTAAATAGGTTATCTTGTAAATAATGTCTACAGACCGCAGTTCTCACTGTGTTTCATAGTGGTACCCATCTGTTTCAGAGCTATCAGAAAAAGAGAAAATATGTTCTTAGGGCTTAAGGCAACAGGTGGAGAAGAGTGCACAGTTGGATGCCCTGGATAACTTATATGTACCCAGATAACACTACCAATGAAGCCAGAGGACAAAACACAAAGTTTTTATTATCAATCACTTATTCCATATATTTATATTTATAAATAATATTTCCCTTCAGGAAAATAGTTGCTGCTCAGTATGAACAGATATTATGCATATTGGAAAACACAGGGATGATTTGTCTTCCATATTCTATATGAAGCATAATTCAATTTCTTCATGAAGCCTCCCACAAGGAAGTATAGATTTGTACAAAGGTAAATTATTCTTGCTCAACATGTTTTCTAGCTCATGCACCAGATGTCTTCAAAATGGAACCTTAAGCCTACTCAGAACACTCCAACTGTATCATTGATAAAACAAACCAGTCAGACGGAAGAATAACTAGGTGAGTATCTGGAAGATTGAGAAATAAACAAACCCACCTCTGACACAATGCAGCATTGCGTGTTGATGAGAAGGAAGAATGTCATTTTAACAAGACTTCTTATCGGGCCAGAAGATTATAGACCCATTTGTTATTAGTTTTTATCTTATTCGACTAAAACTATTGGGCATATTACCACAGAGTCAACGGACTTGAGCCATGGGAGTTCACAGACCTTAAACAACATCTGGGGAGTCTGCATGGGACTAACCTAAGCTCTCTGCATGTGGGTGCTAGATGTATAGCTTGGTTTATTTGTGGGACCCCTAGCAGTGAGACCAAGATCTGTCCCCTGGTATATGAGCTGACTTTTTAAACCTATTCCCTTCAGCGGGATGCCTCAGTTTGCTTTGATACACAGGGTAGGAACCTTTTCCTACCTTAACTTGGGATGCCATGCATTGTTGACTCCCATGGGAAGCCTTATGTTTTTCTGAAGAGTAGATAGGAGGGAATAGAAATGAGGTAGGGTGGCAAGAGTGGGGGGGGACTGAGGTTAGTATGTAAAATAAATAAAAGTAACTGAAAAAAAAACTGTTGGCCAAATTGTATTAATGAAGCATAAAAAGATAAAACAAAACAGGAGATCGGTAGACTAGATAGGAATCTCAAGACTCAAAGAACGGAACTGAAATTTTCAGTTTAGTTTTCAATCATATATCCTAGATGGGACACTGAATAAATCTGAAACCCCGAGCTTTCAATGGACACATACTTTTACAAAAACTAAGAAAAGTGTGTGTAAAGTAACAAGCAGAGGAAGTGGTCTTTACATCTGAATAAAGTAACTCCCTGACCCAAGGAGATCAGCAAAGATTCAGTATCTCACAATGTAACACCTAAAACACTCAGAAGTGACAATTCCTTTTACATGGAGAAGAGAAAGAAGCTAAAGCAAGACACCCATGCCAAGAAGAGAAACTGGAAACTATTTAACAAGGATTGTAAAACAGCTATTGCAGAAATGGTTCACTAAGCAACTTCAAACATCATTGCAACAAGCAAGCAAAAAGGACAGTCTTCAGAAATAGATGTATAACATAAAGCTTATAATCAGTTTAGAATATGAAATAGAGTTTGATGATGTGCTTGACTGCGCAAGAGAAGCCTCTGAGAGAAGAACCCATAAACTTGAGTATGGCATAGTAGAAATCACCCAATGAATATTTGAGAGATAATAGACCCAAACACATATAGATTAGGGATGCCAAGAAACTATAATAAAATATCCAAGTCATCTGAGTCATAGAAGAAAAGGAGGGGCTTGGTGCTTTAGAAATGTTAAGATAATAATAATGGAGAGATTGAAACATTTTCAAGAACTATAAACTTAAAGGTGCAAGAAGTTGTGCAAATCCCAAGCTGGAAGAACCCAAAAGCAAGCATGCAAGACTTAATGTAACAAAACTTTGAATAATAAACAAATAAGATTCCCTGGAAGTCACCAGAAACAATGCCCTGTCTACAAAGAAGCACATGAAAGTGACATCGAACTGCTCCTGAGATACAATGGAACTCGAAAGGAAATGGTAGCGTCCTTCCTGGATGACATGACAAAGGCCAGCTCTG
This sequence comes from Phyllotis vaccarum, assembly GCA_033318265.1. Taxonomy (NCBI): domain Eukaryota; kingdom Metazoa; phylum Chordata; class Mammalia; order Rodentia; family Cricetidae; genus Phyllotis; species Phyllotis vaccarum. Next base: position 51,990,696 of record JARWLC010000019.1, on the reverse strand, counting down.
GATTCTATATCTAGCAAAAAACATTTTTGAAGACCTTCTTGCATTTAGAAAAACCATGAACATTTAATTCATTGCATTTCTGAGAAAAAAATGGTGAATAGAGAGATTTCTACAAGCAGAAATAAGATAATAAAGACATGAACCTTATACATTAGCAATGATGAAATAAATATGCAATGAGTAGCAATAGGAAAATACACAGGCAATTATGTCCCCCATCCTCATCGTTCTAAATTATATTAAGTGAGGGAAACAAATGTGACAGAATTCTCTGGCTTGGTTTCTAATATGCATGGATGAAATACTCAAGACAAGGGTTCTTCATCCTGGACATGTAGCTTAGTTGATAAAGTGCTTACCTTGATTAAATGTCAAAATCTGGTCATGGTGGTACACTCTTATAATCCCAGTTCCAGGAAGGCAAATCGGATGGATCTATGGGGCTCATTGGCAAAGTCAGTCTACTCTACATGGCGATTCCAGTGTCAGTAAAGCACACTCAAACATCAGATTGGTGGAGGTTCCCAAGAAATGATTTCTAAGGTTGAATTCTGTTTCTCTTATATGCATGTCACACACATGACAAACACCTTTTAAAGGAAATAAAAGAATGAAAATTATATTGCTTTAATATTTGGTGTGATAGTGTTATAGGGAAATACATTATCAGTAATTACAGAAAGAAAAATTATAGCCTTGATAGATGATAAATCCATGTTAAAGCGATGAACATGTATAAATATCATAGGACCAAATGTTGGAAGGATTCAGAAAATCCACAGTGTTCTCATAAACACGGAAGAGAATAAAAGCAACATAGCTGCTCTCTTAATAGTTGGACAATTGTCTGATGACTGAAGAAACACATGGCCAAGAAATTGTACTTTTGATAATGTATCTCCAGGAAGTGAAAAATAAGGAGAGCACATGATTGCAAAACTGGTTGCATTCCTTCCATACCTACATCTGGATAATTATATAAGTAATGTCTTCTTTCCAAATGCAGATCCGGTCCATTATGACAAAACACATCACTCCTAAGGAATCTGGAATAGGGCATACTCTGTAACTAGGTTGAGTTACAGAGAAAAATAAAGTGAATAGAAATCAGGTCAACGGTCAAAGTCTACATATTGAATTGTTTGACCCTACACTAGAAAGGAAACTTTTTAACACACACTTCAGCACACTGATCCCTACACTTCACTGTAACACACCAAAGCACACTCACTTCTGCATATCACAGTTGTAGATGAGCCTTTTCATGAATTAAAATCTTTAAAAAAAAATTCTCCTATGCTCCATATCCCTATGAGTTACACAAGAAAAATGTATCTCTTTCAATAAACACCAGCAATTTTTGGTCTAGACAGAACCATGTGGGAGCTTCTAAAAGATGCAAGGTAGCTAAAAGTCTGGGTATATGATGGTGTTGTTGAGTTACTGGATTTACCAGATATTTGGTCAAGGTACTTCAAGGTTTCATTTTCCATGAAATGTGGTAAATTCTTTTAATTACCCATATCTTCTAGAAAATTTTGTTACAGAAGATATAAAAGGCAAATAATGCACATAATGAGGGATGACTGGGCACAAACAGGTTAAGTATGAAAAGCCCAACAATGATGAGAGGGATGCAGGGTACAAACATGACACAGACATTAAGGATGCTTGCTACATGAGTTAACCTGAATTCTCTCCGCATCATATGGAGGAGGAAAGACTCAACTACCAGAAGTTGTGTTCTGACCCCTTACACACACACACACACACACACACACACACACACACACACACACACACACACACACAGACAGACAATGGTATGAATATGCATATGCTGTATGCACAAAAATGCAATAAAAATAAATGTTAAAGAATATGGGTAATCTAACAATACAAAAATCATAAAATACTGAGAGAGTCAGTGAGAGAGGTGGGGGGTGGAATCTAGATAATGAGATATTCAACATGGGTGTAGCAAAGATAATTTATCATGATTCAAAAGACTGTTTGCTGAATGAGAACTGGGCTAATCACCAGAGTACAACAGCAAGAAAGACCACACAAATTAACTGAAACACAATATTCATGAACATTACACAGAAATAATGAGGTGTTTAAAAATATCAACTATGGTTGCATTATGGTGTTATAATAAAGTTTCTTGGCCTTGGGCACCATAGGTCTAGACTTATAGACTTGTAGTCTTAGATTTTTTTAGTAGTTTGTTGATTTAGACATTTATATTAAGTTTGTGTTGTTTGGTCTATGGCTTAGGCATATTGTTATTTAGTTTTTATATTTTAACTTAATGTATTTTTATTAATTTGTTTGTTACGTGGCTTGTGGCTTATTTGTGTTTCTTATATTTTTTTAGGGGGACAGCTGGCTTGGTTTGTTTTGACTTTGTCTTTTTTATTTATTTTGATTTTTTATCTACTTCTTTTATGGTGTCTGTCATGGGCCAAAACAGCTGTTTTATTTAAAGATTGATATTCACAGCATTATAGGCCATTCAGAAAAGAATATAGTCATTCTGAATTTTATAAAAATTGACTAATGCCAAATAAAGAAGCTGGTTGCTGTTGATTAATATTATGATTATTATTTGTATAATCAAAATAATATAAAAATTTACAATGAACTAAATACTCTAATATTATATTGCAGGACAGGACAGACAAGGAAGAAACAACTTTTGGCTCTCTGTTCTCTTCAATTCAGGACAGAGACTGTGAGTTGGGTTTTATTTGTGGAACCCAACATAACACGGATAATATTAATAATGTTGATATTGTTTACATTTCCTGTAGGGAGAATCTACGTGAATAACTTTGGGCTCTTGAATGATTAAGGCAAATCTGTAATCTAGGGCTTATGAATTTGTGTCTCTGAAACTTCAACCCCCAATGATCCTCTTAAGAACAGGTCACTTCCCTCAGGCAGCAAAACTTTCAATGAAGCCTTCCCATAATCTGCCCATTTCCCAGTATTTCATACTCCCCTCCCTAGGGTCTCATATTTTTCCTGGAATTTGAAATGATCCATTTAAGTGAAAACATGTTATAGTCACATTATTTACATGTTTGTTGTCTTCCCTCATAACAATATATACTTTAAGGCAAAGATTTCTGTGTGTTGTTTAAAGTTAGCTCTTAGCAGTTGAACTGTGTGACATATAGAAGGTTTTCATTATATATCTGGTGAGTAGTAAGTGCAGATTGAAGATTATCTCTGAGAAGCCAGAAAACTGTTTTGACGGTATGTGGCATAGATCCTTACTGATTTGGTCATTATAAGCATTGTTGTTCTATAATGTAATAAAAGAACATTCATTCCTTCCAAATAAAAGTACACAGGTGTGGATGTGTGCTGCAGGCCCACAAATGGACATCAGGGTACAATGGACAGTTTACAGGAGTTGGTTCTCTCGTTCCACTCTGTGGGTCCGAGGAACCAAACTCAGTTTTTCAGATTTGGCAGTAAGTTGTGTTTATCTACTAAGGCATGTCATTGTCCCAAAGAATCTATTTTTATTGAGACATAATTTTGTCAAATATAAAAAGAAAAAGACAACTAAAGCAGTACTGAGTTTGGAAAGTATGTGGGTAGTCTCCTGGAGAGAGTTGAAGTCGTATGAATTAATTTGATACTTGAAGCAAAAAATCAAGTGTTTCTCAATATGAAGATGTTCAGAAGATGAACTATGGAATTAATGCTTTGAGTTTTATCTGATTCACAGAAGAGCTACAGGTCAGAGCATTTTATAGATGCGATCTAAAGGCACAAGCTAGATAAGATAATGTTGGGGGTTATTTTTAAATACTATAAAACACAGTCTGTGAGTTGATATTTTATAACATAACAATATTGAGAAAACAGGAATTGATAAAACATTCAATGGCCCATAATCCTACTGCTCAAAACTACTCTTTATGTACACATGAGAATTCTACTGCTTCAGTTTTCTTATCTGAGCAAACTCTTGTGTGAGTGTGTGCTTGCACACGTGAGTGGATGTGTTAGTTAGTGTTCTGCTATCCACTCCTCAGTTTCAAGTTGAAAATTGTGATGTTAACTTTTAAAATGTGAATGTATGAAGCTTTTTTTTTTTTTTTTTTTGTCTCCTTGAGAATTGTTTACATTTGAACTCTGGTAACTTCTTAGCCACTACTGACCAAATGTAGGTTGGAACTCTTGACCTTGAGATTAAAGCTGCCATGTTTTCTGTTCCCAATCTTCTGAAACAGCTTGTAACCAGACAACATTTCTTTTGGGCATGTTTTTAACTTGCTTCTCACAATAACACACTTGAATCTATCAGGTCATGGAAGGTGAAAGCTGAGCCTGGAGAAACCATATCACATTCTGTGAGATGTCCTTTGAACTTTGATATTCTTGCAGAAATTTCATGCTCAGTGTGACTAGCTCTCAATGTTCCAACAAATTTGCCTCTTGCTGTTGATAAAGGGGAACATTTAAATTAGGACACTTGGTAAAATCACTATGTGTTTTACAAACTCATAAAGAACTCATTAAGAAATAGTTCCCCCAATCATGTTCCATTACTACATGTGACTTAAAATCTATTTTTATTTTCTTATCTTCTTTATTATTTTTCATAAATTCCATGAACTTACCAAGATTATCATAGCAGAGTGAAAGAGTGATTCTTTTCTAAGCCTATCCATAAACACAAGAGACAAAGCATATGCTTTTTATCTTAATATTTTCCTACTTTTATCTATCACAAGCATATTAAGTATACACAAATGAGGGTAGAATGAGAGCAGAATCATCCTCTGTGACACGGCATAGAGGAAACTGCAATGAAATGCTAATGTTCATGCTGCAATGCTCAATGCTAACTCTCACTGAACTCCAAAGAGCATTCGACTATTGTGGCATATGCCACCTTTACATTATAAACGTTAGTGCAGATTTAATACAGTAAAATCCCTCCCATCTACATGAATGTGACAACTGATTTGCTCTCATTTCATTATAGCCTACCATATGGCCATGTTCTAACCTTTAAATATCTTATGACTTCTTTGTTTTTGTAAACAAATTTGTTGAAAAAGCTAATTTAACAAACTGACCAACCAATTTCTTAAAATTACTACTACAATCTAAAATACAGTAAGTACAAAATTTGTTTACTCATAAATGCTCAATGCCAGCATTTGTATTAGTTAAATAAAGCTGTCTGCTGCAGTGGCATTAATCTCTGTGCATTTTTCAAATAATATAAAAAGACACACGTTTAGGTGCCTGGAAATCTAATCTCAGCAAAAGGAGGATACCTTTTCCTTGTTCTGAGGAAGTACATTTAAGTATAACTTTCCTTAATGTACATTTTACTTTATATATATTAAATAGTATATAAAATCATTGTATCCTCTACTTGTCTTTGAATACATTTCAAAACAAAAATAGGAAACAGAAAACAAAAGTAAAACTTCTATGGAGAAAGGGTAGTATTTGTCACTCAAATTAAACATATGAATAGAAAAAAAATAAAATGGCTTTTAGATCATCAGAGTAAAGCGGGGTCTGGGAAGTGTTACAGATCTGCCTACAGGAGGTAGAACATTTTAAGAGGTCAAGCCAGAACCTTGTTTCACAAACAGCCAACATTTGATGTGAAACCTACTGTGGTATTTATTCTCTGTTGTCCACCCTCAGAGTCCCGTTTGGAGAAAAGATTCTGAATCTTGAGCATCCCTGGAGTTCCTGATCCTTCTGATAACAGTGAAGAGAAGAATCATTCACCCTGCATTTACAGGGATGTCTCATGAGGAAGCACTTTGGATATGGAGAGAATTCTGCTATCTGGGGCCTTCCACCATTAACTCTTCCAATGGCTATTGTTGAATAAAATCACGTTGTTAAAATTCATCACACTCAGAGGCATGCAAAGAATCATAAAAAAAAAAAAAAACAGGAAGTCATTTGGAAAAAATAAAGGATCAGTAGTAAAAACCACATATATATTACTACCAAATAGCCTGCTTTCATGAATTTGAATAACTTAAAAAATACCACAGAAGAGATGCAATAACTCCAGATAGCAATGGTGAGACAGGGCGACATAAAGTATTAGCTCACAGGATCATGATCAATTTTTGTTTTTTTTTTTTTTTTTTTTTTAGGCAGAAAGGAATATTACAAAAAACATAAGGGCAGTATTCATATGCACATATAAGAGGCCAGAATTAAGATTAATGTCAGAAAATGTGAAAGTTTATACAGAAAATGTAAGACACAGAACAGTCGAAGGAGGTATCACATGTGTATAGCTTTCCAAGTAGAGGAAAGTCAATCTGATATCTGGAAAAACTGAAGGTAACGTTGTACCCAAGAACAGATTGGTTGACATGTAATGATGCGCACTCACACTTGACCTGGTAAACACACTGGAATTAAAAAAATAAATAAAAACAAATCTGTGTATAACATACATTAAAACAGACATTAATCATCGGGTTAAATAAAAAAATCAAAAAAATTTTTCAGACACATTTTCATCAAAATCATTTAGTCATGACATAATGGTGAAATACTCAAGTCTCAAAAAGTGAAATATTAATAGTACTATTATACCAAATTGACTGTTAGTTTATGGCTAGACTTGCTTACAGTCAAAACACTGCTGAAAAATAATCAATAAATAAAAACTCGAAAAACTTTGTGAGGCAACGTGCTGCTCCAATTCCTCATCTGGATACCTAGGAAGCATCAAGGAAAAGACAAGAATTTCTGGGAATGACAGGCATTGTCACGCATGAAAAATTCTGCATTAAAATGGTACACAGTTGAAAAGTTCAAGGAAAAGTAAGCTGTTTCTCTATGGGAAATCCTTGGAGGGGTTAGTCTGAAACTATGAAAATAAAGCTAAAAGTGTCATGGTGGTACCTTGTATTTGGAGCTATCAAGAGTACCAAACACCTACTGAGGAAAGATGTAGAGTCAGCCCGAGACAGTAGAAATATGGGGCATCCTGAGCCTGTGAAGTGCACACCATACACTGTGGTCCTAGATACTAGACATGGAACTATAGAGTTTAATGTTTTATCTGCTAGGTCCAATTATTTCTTCAATACTTTCTTGTTACTGTTTATCTTTTATTTTTATAATTTTTGAGAGTATAATATAATCACAACATTTCTTTCTTCCCATTGCTCCCTCTATAACCTCCCGATAAAAGCTCCTTCTCTCTTTAAAATTCATGACTTTTTCATTCATTGCAATTGCATGCATATCTGTATTTATATATTAATAATTTATTAAACTAGCAGAATCCTACCAACATTTATAAGCATTTGTTCTTCTACGCACAAGTAACTTCATTCCTTACCCCTTATTTAAGTATTCCTTTTGAAATGAGCATCTTTTTATTCAGTGTATTGAATATTTTTTATATTTATAAATAATGCCATTTTTATCTATGTATTCCCCTGCTCCCCTCCCTTCTCTCCTCCCAAACCTTCCCAGTCAACCTTGAGCTTTGCCCCTCCCCATTTGACCATCCCCTCCCCCAAAAGGGCAAGAATTCCCAAGGTGGGAATTCAACATGGCACATTCACTTCAGGCAAGTCCAATTACTCATCCCAAAGTCAAGTCTGGGTTAAGTGTTTCTTTGCATGGAATGGGCTCCAAGGTGCCAGCACACAGTCTGATCTCACCCCTCGAGGCTCCACATACTGCCCATGCCAGTCGACAGTTGCCTACTATTGGAGGGCCTCGCTCCTTTTCCAGATGGATCTACAGTGACTATTCTTGATTCAGTGAGTTCCCCAGAGCTCCAGCCATCCAGCACTGTGAGAATTTTCCTCATATTCCCTCTGCCCTGATCATACAGATTTTCCTTCCCTGCTCTCAGTTGGACCAGGAGCTCATTGAATATTTGAAGCATGTAACATGAACACTTGTTTTCACAGAGGCTCACAGTGAAAAGTTTGCTATATCCAGGTTCAATTTTGAGCCTGGACATTTCATACAAGACATGCCAGTTCACTGGTCTTGGATTTCGGGGAGATTCAGGGACATCTATCTTAAACATGGATGTCATTAAATGGGAAGGTTATAATATCAAATGTCTTTCAGAGACCATGTTCTAAAAACTTCACTGCTAGCATGTGGAGCTATTTATTGGGAGGTCACAGAAACTTGAGAGGTGAGGATTATTTAGAAATATTAGGCCTCTTGGAACATCTTCTTAAGGAGTATATGTCTTCCTTATCCTGGTTCTTCTATCATAATCTATTATCTGGCTACTATGATGTGATCTGTTTACTTTTGCCACCTAAATTCACAATATACCCCATAACCTCTGGCCTTAAAACAAATGGACCAAACTATCACAGAAAAAATGTCTAGTGCTATTAACCAACTCAATACTTCTCTGTTTAGCTTGTCTCTCTTGCCTATTTTGCCCCAGCAGCAGAAAGTGTATTATCATGCTGGACTGGAAGAATCTTTATATAAAAACACTATGATTTATTTCTAAATTTTGCATGCATATAAAGTTGCTTAAACTGTTTTAGATGGTTAATTTTACTTGAAATAATATGACAATAGTAGTACTCACCTCATAAGTTTGTCTGAGAAAGGAATTTTGTATAAAAAAGGTTTATTAATGTCAGCATGTAAAATGTTAGCTCTTAGTATTTCATTGCATTATTGCTAATATTAATAGAGTTAATTTCAAAGAAGTCAGCCTGGAGAAAATGCACTGTTCTGACCTAACAAACATACTTTCATAATGAAGTCTACATAAAAGATGTTTATAATAGATTTTTATTTTAAGCCCAAAATTGAAGCAATAATAAATAGGATATTCTTTGTGCTTCTGTTTCCATCTGAAAGGGGCTAATTTTGAAAGATCTTCCCTGTAGTCAGGTGAATAAGGTCTAAAGCTCCTATCTGTCTGTGTTCTACAAATAGGTCAGTTACCATAGAGTTTCTGACTTTCACCATTTTCTGTGTGTTCAGATATGATTCATTATATTTTGAGAATCCTCAGGTAGGAGGTATTTTAAGTTTGGTCATACTTATATAATATTTGTTGATTGCATAGGGCCAAGTGTATTCAGCTTCAGGAAGTATGGCCAATTTTATACCCTCTCTTCTTTTATAATTTAACATATAATTAGTTGTGGAGGCAGAATGTGGGGTGAACTATGTGTCAAGCAGTTGTGCCAGATAACATTCAAATCTAAAATATATTTCAAATTCCAAATGATTGCATCTCAGTGATTCAAATAAACTTTGAGAAAACTAGCATTTTAGATGTAATGACAACCTCCTATTCTTCAACATATAATAATGCATTGTCCTCAGAAGGAGAAAGAAGGGCCTGCTCTGGTTCTCTGCTTCATGGGAAGAGTTCTATGTTGTCAAAGTCCTTTAGTGTCTTTCTTAAGCACATGTGGCTACTCCCAAGACATGTCTTCTATGAATACAAACACAGATAAGTGTAAGAATTAGCTTCTGGCCCAGACAAACATCAAAATCCAGACCAGCAGGTCCAAATAAACTGCCCATGGCTGCTTAGTTTCAAATAATCACACAGAGCCTTATATTAATTACATGCTGCTTGGCCTATGGCCCAGGCATATTGGTAGCTAACTCTTGTATCTTAACTCATCCCATTTCCATTCATCTGTCATGCTACATGACCCTTGGCTTACCTGAATTTCTTTATATCTTCCTCCTCAGCAATAACTCACAGCATCTCTATCTGACTCCTCCCCTTTTCCTATTTGTCTATGCTCAAATTTTCCTCCTGCTTCTAAGATGCTTTACCATAGGCTAAAACAGCTCTTTTATTATCCAGTGGTTTTTCACAGCATACAGAAAGACATCACACATCAGATAAGTATCTATGAAATTGTTTATACCTTTCCTATCTACTTACTGAAGCTGTGGATGTCTGCATCTCTCCTGATTTTTTACATTACATACTTGTCATCACAACTAATGATGGGCACATCTCTTAAGATGCAAAGTGTTGGAATTATATCCAGCATGTAAACTATTAGCTCTTAGTAGGCTGCTTCTGTGTTAGCACATTCTGGGTTTTCAGATTTCCCATCTTTTATAACGCTGTATGAATTCCAGTATAGTCACAAGACCTCATATACTTTAGACTTATCAGATGTGGTACATGCAGTAATCTAAGAAGCTCATGACTAATTAAATAGTACTGATGTAGGAGACCAGAATTACCTCATTCTTCATATGCAGAGCAGTTGTGAAGAGTCAAAGCACACTGAGGCTATTTCCCTCAGATCTTCTCCAGACAGTAAATATGAGAGACAGAATCTTTCTTAAATGGAGATACTTAGACGACTCACAGAATGGGATTAAGAACTTCCTAGATGGCATTTACACTTCTTCCTCTCAAATAAATTTTAAATACTTAGGGGATATCAAGCAAATTGAGTTATAAATATACTAGTTCAAGACAATATAACCAATGCAATACACAGTTGAAACACTGGAAAGGGGACACCTTGTTTTTATTACATGAATTTCAAAGCCTCCTTGAAAATTCCCTGTATTTTCTAGGAGATACTATAAAAATAAAGGCTTAGTTATTCTTTGAGACTCTTTGCAGTTTATATAGAGAAACCATGAAACAAATTAATAATCAATATAACACAAACTAAATAATTATGGAATTTAAAAGAATTACATAGGTTCATAATTGGAAAGGAGAGCTTTCTAAATTTTTCCCATAGTAGAGGACAATTCATTATTACCTATGCTTGTTTCAAAATTATAAACTATTTAGTATTTGCTTAGCAATTTCATGACTTCAAACTTTATAAAGCTTTGTTCTGTTCTCTCAGATGTGGTCTCATTTTTGTACCTTCGGTTGGCCTTGAACTCACAATTCTGCTTAGACCTCTACCTGACAGCGTTACAGGCATGCACCAGCACATCCAGCTGGGCATTGAAATTTTTTTCAGCCATAAATTCAAAGCTTACCACTCACATCTAAGAGGAACAAAGAAGAATCTTTTCAAAAAAGCAAAACTTTGAGATACAAATCAATCAAACCTTGCTTACACTGAAGCCATAATCTGCACTTGGGAAGAGTTGTTTTCCTTTTTGAAACACACAACGAATCTTTACTTAAATATAAAACACTCTTTACCTAAAATATGCAAAATAGTTACCTTTGTACACTGTTACTTCTTCTGCTCATCTAAAAATTAATTTAAAAACATATGTATACATACACTTACACTATTGGCTGCTTTTAATCCAAATACATATTTCCCACAAAGTATCAAGATCTAGATTTAGAATGCCTTCCATAGAAGTACTCCCTTCACATCACTCCATCTTCTATTATTAGAAAAAAAAACATATTTGAACAGAAATAACATAGGTCGTGGAGAGTTGTTTTTCTCCAATTGGATATGAGCACTTGCTGCACAAGCTTTATGGTCAAAGTTCAGATCTCAAGCGCTAACAACCAGATATGGTAGCATACATCTATAGTGCTAAAAGCCACATGGGGTCACATACATCTGTAACTCTAGCACTTCTCCAGGAGCCAAGAGGTACAGTCAAGAGAATCTCCTAGAATCTTTGGGACAGCTACCCTGAGGAGTGCATGGCAGAATTAAGACTCTGCTCCAAAAGGTGGAAGGCAAAACAAAGACTCCAAAAGGTTGCTTTCTGACCTTAACACACAGCACACACTACTGTGGCACATGGAGCTGCATTCACACATATGAGAACTAATACACACACACACACACACACACACACACACACACACACACACACACACACACACACACAGAGAGAGAGAGAGAAGAGAGAGAGAGAGAGAGAGAGAGAGAGAGAGAGAGAGAGAGAGAGAGAGAGAGAGAGAGAGAGAGAGACTCACATGCAATACACACATATGATAAGCAAGCAGACAAGTGAACAACTGAAAAGCTGTAAGGTGCAGTCTAGGCTTGTGGTTCGAGAGGTTGCCATTCTCAGGTTGGTTGATATCATTGCTTTTAGGCTTGTGGCCAGGCTAAGACATTAAGAAAGAAGAAAGTGGCAATGATTCTCACCTTATCACAGCCAGGAAGTAGAGACAGAGAAAATGATAGGGAACTATGATTTAACCTTTAATATGATCTACCTAGGTATTGCCTGACAATGCCTCATTTAATTAGAATTGAATTGATCCATTGTGGGGATTCAATAAAAGCTTCAGAAGTTTTGAAGATATCAGAGGGAATCTACCCATAGTCTATGTGGAGAGTTAGTAAAAGCTCCAGAAGTTCCAGAGCTCTAACCACAGTCAGTCCAGGAGAATCAGAGAGTGGTGATTCACAGCACAGGGAGTATCCTGGGAGTGGTGACCTACACCCTTACTCCCAACTGAGTCTAGGTCACTTTAGATTATAGAAGGAATTCCAGGCTCCCAAGCAGGCAGTGGTGGGGCCACGCCTTAATTTACCATAAGACATAAGAGTATTTAAGGCGGGCATAGAAAGCCAAGGGGAGGAAGCCAAGAGAAGCCAAGCTGGGGAAGCTGGAAGACAGCTGGGTAAGATCTGACTGTGGTGTTTATTCTCTCTAATATCTCCTACTTTCTCAGAGATCTATCCCTGAGTCTCATTTATTCACGCAACAATCTATTGAGGAGTTACCATTCTCGTGATCCAATACCTTTCCAATAGCACAACCAGATTGGAGCAAAGTTTTCAAAACATAAATCTTTTATAAGGGCTCTTCTCTTGCATGTAATATATATCCTGAAATGTCTTCTCCCATTTATTTGTTCATTGTTATTGTTTTTTTAAGTTTTGTTATTGTTTAATTTTTAAAAATCCCTTTCTTGAGCATTCCATGTGCTTTCATCCTTGTTATAGTGACCAGCAATTTCCATTGAGACTTTTAAGTAGTTCTAAAGGTATTTTCCTGCCATCTTTCCTTATCTTCTGTGATAAGGCCTAATGCATTTGAGACCTTAAATTTGCTCATCAGGAAAAAACTGGAACAGCAAACATACAAATACCATGTAAAAATTGTTAGATACCATAATCTAATTCCTACTATATTCAAAATAAAAAAGAAATGAAACATACAATCCTTTTTATTTCCAGTGACATCTGAAAGAATCAATTATTCTGTATTGCTTAGCAAATTTTGTGCCATGGAATTCTGTGCATTGCATGAAAAAATAATTTCACACTGGGCACCATCTGCAGAATGCATAATAGTATTCAAGTCATCTTTGAGCTAGTAAGTAGCTCATAGTGAAGATGTCTAATAAAATCAATCACCAATGTGTTATTCTGTCATTGATTCTAAGAATACTAGGGAGTATCTAAAATTGAATTTTGTTCATCTGCTATCAAGTTTAGCTCAGTGTTACACACAAGATCTACTACTTTATATCATTTCACAAAAAGACATGTCATAATGTTTTATTTTTCATAATATTCATGAGAAAATAATCTTTAGAAATAGGTTATTATCTGAAGTAATATTAAATAAAAGTTCTGAATGCAAATTAGAAAGAAAAGCACAAATAGAATGAAGTTAATGCATAGTAACACAGTAAATAAAAAGAAACAGCTTTACAGCCCATTTTAAAATAAACTGGACACATTAAATGTGCTTGTTAATATTTTGGAGATCCAAACTTTTATAAGGCTATTGAAAAATATATCACGATTATTGAAATTCTTCTGCTCTTTGCCCTAGTACTGAGGATAGTTAAATATGCATATATAGTGTATATTTTGTAATATATAGGGCCTTATCATTTATAATAAAGACCATGTCCAAGATTTCTTTAAATTACTTACATTGTGCACTTATAAACAATATACAAATTGTGCTTTCCAGAAATATTTAATGGTGTTGAATTTCTCTGAAGGTAAATAAAAGATAATTTTAAAAATCATTCAAAACTACTTGCGCCTATTTTTGTGGGTTTTGGTATCTATTTATTTATTTATTTATTTATTTATTTACTTACTTACTTACTTACTTACTTACTTACTTAAGGTTTTTTTTTTTAATACACACTACTGTTCCCCCTTCCCCACTCTTCCCAGTCATCCTCCAGGTTCCCCCCCACCACCACCTCATCCTCCCATTCAGTTTTCAGAGAGGGTAAGGACGCCCAGATTAAATTAATACAGCCTGGTATATCCAGTGGAGGTAGCATCAAGGCTCTCCCCCCAGCATTGAGGCTGAGCAAGGTATTTCTCAGTAGGGAATAGACTCCAAGAAGACAGTTCATGCACTAAGAATAAGTTGATCCTACTACCAGAGGCCCCACAAACTGTCTAGACCATTTGACTGTCATCCACATTCAGAGGACCTAGTTCAGCCCCATGCATGTTCTCCAGCTGTTAGTTCAGAGTCAGTGAGCTCCCAATAACTCCTGTCAGCAGTCTCTGATGGGTTCTGCATCATGATCTTGACCCCTTTGCTTATGTGATCCCTCCTCCCTCTTTTCAACTGGAATAGAAGCCTGATCCAGGGCTTAGCTGAGGATCTCTGCATCTGCTTCCGTCAGTTGCAGGATGAAAATTCTATAATGACAATTAGGGTGGTCATTCATTTGATTATAGGGGAAGGCCAGTTCAGGCACCCTCTCCACTATTGCTTGGAGTCCTAGCTGGAATCATCTTTGTGACTTTTTGGTCACCATGTTGTCTCTAAACTCATTATCAATATTTCTTTTCCATTGTTCTCTCACACTGTTCCTCCCACAACTCAGCCATCCCACTCCCTCGTGCCCTCTTTCCACTTCCTCTTACCTCCTCCCTGCTACGGTCCCAATTTATTCAGATTTTATCTATTTCTCCTTCCCAGAGAGATCCACAAATGTCTCTTACAGGTTCATCCTTGTTACCTAGCTGATTAGTTGTAGACTGTAGCCTGGTTAACTTTTATTTTACGTCTAAAATCCACTTATGAGTGAGTACATACCATGTTTGTCTTTCTGGGTCTGTGTTACCTCACTAAGGATGCTACTCTCCAGATCCTTCCATTTGCCTCCAAATTTCAGGATGTCTTTTTTTTTTTTTTTTCTGTTGAGTAGTACTCCATTGTGTAAATATACCATATATTTTTTAAATCCAATCCTCAGTTGTGGGGCATCTAGGTTATTTCGAGGTTCTGACTACTATGAATAATGTTACTATGAACATAGTTGAGCCAATATCCTTAGGGTAAGAATGTGTACTCTCTGAGTGCATGCCCATTAGTTGTATTGCTGGATCATTGGGGAGATTGATTCCCAGTTTTCTAAGAAACTGCCAGCAATGAAGGAGTGTTCCTATTGCTTCACATCTCCTCCAGGATAGGCTGTCATCTGTGTTTTTTTTTTATCTTAGCCATTCTGACAGGTATAAGATAGTAATCTCAGAATTGTTTTGATTTGTATTTCTCTAATAGCTAAGGATGTTGAGCAATTCTTTATATGTCTTAGGCCATTCGGAATTCTTCCGTTGAAAATTCTTTTTAGCTCTGTATCCCATTTTTTAATTGGATTGTTTGGGTTTTTTTGAACTTCTACTTTCGTGACTTCTTTATATATTTTAAAAATTAGCCCTCAATCAGACATAGCTTTGGTGAAGATCTTTTCTGATTTTGTAGGCTGTCATTTTGTCTTATTGACTGGTTCTTTGTCTTACAGAACCTTCTCAGTTTTAGAAGGGTTTTTTTTTTTCCCCCCTCAGTGTATGGGCTACTGGTGTTATATTTGAGAAGTGGTCTCCTATACCAATACATTCAATAATGTTTCCCACTTTCTTTCCTATCAGGTTCAGTGTAACTAGATTTACGTTGAGGTCTTTGATGCACTTAGCTTGAGTTTTGTGCAGGGTGATAGATATGGATATGTTTTTATTCTTCTATATGCCATTATCCAGTTGTGCCGCAATTACCACTTGTTAAAGACAACTTCCTTTTTCCATTGACATCTTTGTAAAAAATCGGGTATTCATAGGTGTGTAGATTCATGTCAGGGTCTTCAATTTTATTTCATTAATCCACCTGTCTATTTTTACACCAATACCAAGCTATTTTTATTACTATGGCTCTATAGTAGAGCTTGAATCCAGGGATGGCGATGCCTCCAGAAGTTTTTTTTTATTAAACAGGATTGTTTTGGCCATCTTGGGTTTCTTATTTTTCCATATAAAGTTGAGTATTGTTCTTTCAAGCTCTGTGAAGAATTATGTTGGGATTCTGATGGGGATTTCATTGAATCTATAGATTGATTTTGGTAAAATTGCATTTTTATTATGTTGATCTATCCAAGAGCATGTGTCATCTTTCCAATTTTTTTCTTCAATGACTTAAAGTTCTTGTCATATAGGTCTTTTATTTCTTTGCTTAGAGTTACTCCCCAGGATATTTGATGTTATTTGCAGCTATTGTAGAGAGTGGCATTTCCCTGATTTCATTTTCAGTACTTAAAAATATTTTGTTTTTAGGAGAGCTACTACTTTTTTGGAGTAATCATATATCCTGCCACATTGCTGAAGATATTATCAGCTGTCAGAGTTTCCTGGTAGAATTTTGAGGGTCACTTATATATACTATCATATCTTCTGTAAATAGAGATGACTTCTTCCTCTTCAATTTATATTCCCTCAATCTCCTTTCACTGCTCTATATAGGACTTCAAGTAATTTACTGGAGAAGGATGTAGAGAGTGGGCAGCCTTTTCTTGTTCCTAATTTTAGTGGGATCACTATGAGTTTCTCTCCATTTAGTTTCATGTTGGCTGTTGGCCTTCATTATATTTAGGTAAGTTTCTTATATTCCTGATCTCTCCAAGATTTATCATACAGGGTTGTTGGATTTTGTCTATGTTTTTTTCAGCATCTAATGTGATAATCATGTAATTCTTTTGCTTGTATGGTTGCTTATATGGTACATGATACTGACAGATTTTCAAATGTTCAACCATCTCTACATTTTAGGGATGAAGGCCACTTAATCCTGTTGGATGATTTTTTAATATGTTCTTTGATTTGTCAGTATTTTATTTGGTTTGTAAATATCTTATTGAGTATTTTTGTATCAATGTTCAAAAGGGAGATTTGTCTAAAATTCTCTTTCATTTTTTTTTGTTTTGGTGTGGTTTGTGAATCTGGTTGTGCTTCATAGAAAGAATTCAACAATTTTCTTTCTGTTTCTATTGTATGGAACCATTTGAGGAGTATTGAAATCGAAATAAGTTCTTTGATTTTTTTTTTTTTTAGTTTTTTGTGCTAAAACCATCTAGCCCTTGGCTCTTTTTTGTTGGAAGACTTTTAATAGCTGTTTATATTTCCTTAAAGATTATAGGTTTATTTAAATCATTTACCCACTCTTGGTTTAATTTCAGTAAGTGGTACCTATCCAGAAAGCTGTCCGTTTCTTTTAGATTTTCCAATTTTGTTGAATACAGATTTTTGAAGTATGACCTAATGATTCTCTGGATTTCTTCTGTGTCTATTGTTATACCCCCCTTTTCTTTTGGGGGTTGTTAATTTGGGTATTCACTCTCTGCCCTTTGGTCAGTGTGGAAAATTGTTCATCTCATTGATTTTCATAAAGATACAACATTTGGGGTTTTTTGTATTGTTGTCTTTGTTTCCATTTTTATTGAGTTCAGCCACAAGTTTGATTTTCTCCTGTCTTCTTCTCCTTCTGTGTGAGTTTGCTTCTAATTGTTCTAGAACTTGAAGGTGAGCTGTTAGGTCATTTTGTGAGATTTCCCCAAATTCTTTATGTAAGACCATAGTGCTATGAACTTTCCTCTTTGAACTGCTTTCATTGTGTCCCATAAAATTAGATATGTTGTGGATTCATTTTCATTAAAGTCCAAAGAGTGTTTAATTGTTTTCTTTACCTCTTCCTTGACCCAGAGGTTGTTCGGATTCTATGAGTTTGTAGTCTTTCTGAAGTTTGCATTCTTGTTGAACTCTAACTTTAAGCTATGGTTGTCACACAGGATATAAGGGGTTATTCTCAATTTTTATATCTGTTTCTATTTAATTGATGATTGAGTAGGTGGCATATTTTTGAGAATGATCTCTGAGGTGCTGAGAAGAAAATATATTCCCTTTGTTTGGATGAAATTATATACATAATGTACATATACACATATACATATACAGAGAGAGATCTCTACTGATTGATTTCAGTCTGAAGTCTATTTTGTTAAATGTTAGGAGAGCTACACCAGCTTGTCCATTTGATTAGAAGGTCTACTTTCAACCCTTATGCTGAGGTAGTGTCTCTTTGTAGTTGAGTGTTTCTTGTATACAGCAGAAGAATGAATCCTGTTTTCATAGCTATTCTGTTAATCTGTATCTTTTTATAGGGGAATTGACTTCATTGATATTAAGAGATATTAATGACCAGTGATTGTTCATTTCTATTCATTTTTGGTGGTAGTTTGTGTGTGTGTGTGTGTGTGTGTGTGTGTGTGTGTGTGTGTGTGTGTGTGTGTGTGTGTGTATGTGTGCATTTGTTCTTTGGAATTTTCCATGAGTGCATCTAACTTTCCTTCAAGGGCTTTCTGTAGGGCTGGATTTATAGATAAGTATTTAAATCTGTTTTGTCAATGCATATGCTGTTTACATCATAGATTTATGATGATTGAGAATTTTGCTAGGCATAGTAGTCTGGATTGCCATCTGTGGTCTCTTAGTAACTTCTGTGCAGGACTGTCTGGCCTTCATTTTCTCCATTGAGATGTTGAGTATTATTTTTATGGGTTTGCCTTTATAAATTGCTTGGACTTTTCCCTTTGCAGTTCTTAATATTCTTTCTTTGTTCTGTATGTTTAGTGTTTTGATTATCAAGTGGCAAGCACACTTTTTAGAGGTCTAGTTTATTTGGTGTTCAGTAAGTTTCTTGTATCTTCATAGGAATGTTCTTTTTTAGTTTGGGAAAGTTTTCTTCTATGATTTTGTTGACTATATTTTCATGCCTTTAAGCTGGTGTTTTTCTCCCCCTTCTATTCTACTTATTCTTAGGGTTGGTCTTTTCATGATCTCCCACATTTGAATTATAACATTTTGTGCTGTGGTGTTTTTTTGACTTTAGTGTTTTCTTTGGCTGACAAATCTACTACCTTTATTGTATATTCCAAATCAGAGATTCATTTCTGGCACTCTGTTATTTACACTTGCATCTGCATTTCCTATTTGTTTATTCAGATTTTCCATTTCCAGCATTACTTTGGTTTATGTCTTCTTTATGTTTTCTATTTCAACTTTTGGTTTTTGTACTATTCCCTTCATTGATTGATCGGTTTTTCTTGATTTTCTTTATGGAATTTATTTATTTCTTTCAATTTTCTGTTTGTCTTTTTCCCTGTTTACTTAGGGGAGTTCTCTTTAATTTTTAAAAAAGCTTCTATTATCTTCACAGAGTTATTCTTAAAGTCACTTTCCTCTGCTTCATCTAAATTGGTATGTTCAGATCTTACTCTTATTGTTATTGTCATATTATTCTTTATGTTGATGAATGTATTTTTGCACTGAAGTCTACCCATCTCTTCCTCCAATAAGTTCAGGCATTGTCTGTGTTTTGGAGAGCTATTTTAAGTCCAGTAGGTATTCTTGGTGCAATTGGAGCTCTTGGAAAATTTGGAGCCAGTGAAATTTGTATCTCAGTGAGCAGTAGAGGTTTCCAGGGGGAAAAATGGGTTTGGGAGGGATGGAGTGGGCCTTATAAGCTGCAAGGTCTTAAGAGGGGTTGTAGTGGGTAGGGTTACAAGCAGGAGTATTGCTTGCTCATCTGAAACTGGGTCTTCAATAGGGTTGTGAGGCACAGGGTTGTGCCCTGTTGCCAAGACCTGGAGACTGGCCTGACTGGCCTACTGGCAGGAGGATAGCTCATCTATTGTGATGGACTCTGCAGAGTCTGTGTCTCAGGAAGCTGTTGAGGTTGGAGAATGGGTAGGTTTGGGAAATAGTGTGAGGCTTATAGGCTAAAGAGAGGGTCTAATGAGGGGTGGTGATAGTTGGACTTGCCCTCCTGGGTCCTGCTTGCTTACCTGTAGCTGAAGCTTTGTTGGGAGGCTCACATTGTACCTTGTTTTCCAGACCTGGAGCCTGGCATGACTGTCCAGCTGGGAGCTTTTCTGTTCCTATATTTTTAAACAAATACAGAAATGTGAGATAATCCGTATAGAAAAGCACCCTCATTTGCATAGAAAAAGTATTCCTGTCTAATATTGTATGTTTTATAATTTTTGTTTTTATTCTTCAGAAGGTGCATATTATTCTTCATATTTAAGAATAAAATCCTTAGAGATTAAGGTGGAGAAAAGAAAACCAGTATTAATAAATGTAAGGAAATAAAAGAGACAAAGAAATGCAGAGGGGTGGGAAGCCAATTGTTCAGCTACACAAATGTGAAGTCCCAAGTCTCTAGGCTCTCTGCTTACCTGCTTACAATGTATCATTGTGCCCTTATTGAAGAAGTTCATTGAGGTGGTACTTTCCTGGCCATTTCCCACATATTCTCTGAGTCACACAGTTTTAAATGCAATATTGGCTTGTTAGTTATTAGCATTTTTTATTTTATTATGCCAGTTCAAAAAATACTATCAACATTTTTTTGCTGGAGAAAATTAAGAATCATTATTTAAAATAATAGTAATTTCAATAGCTACAACTATGTACCACCAAACCTGAGATACTATTTCCCTAGTTTTTGAATGTAGATACTGAAAAGTTCTCAGTGAGTCATTCTTCACAACTTACCAAATATTACAGTCTGTTACCTAGTGCAGTCCTGTGTTCAATAGCTGGTTGAAATTAGACTGTGAATATCTTTACAGTGTCATGAGTCTGTGTTTATGAATTCATATTTTAAGTACTAGGGACTGAACCGAGGGCCTTAGACATATTAGTCAAGTCATTTATTACCAGCATATATCCTCAGTTCTAGGGTCTCTAGTATGACTTCATTGCATTCTAATCTCATCCTCTGCTAGATACTACTTTCTCACTCTAATAATATTCCGAGATTGGTTCTGAAAAACTTCCCTGTGAACACCTCCCATATGCAAATTTTTATCTCCATGCCTGCCTTTGGGCATTGCAATTTGAAATGTTGCTAGAAGTAGTTTGCAGAAGCAGTCCTAAATTGGGTGTTCTAAAACCAAATTCAAATTCTACAAATCTAGGCTAGCTGACAAGAAAGAGCCTGTCACTTGGCTTTATGCATATATGTCTTTTGTAGATGTAGTGACAGGGTCTTTTTAAAATTTTATACTTATAAATTAGATGACACATTGAAAGAAATATATTTTGAGAAAGGCAGAATAATTCTTACTATAAAGACTGGGACGTTCTGTAGATGTTATTAGAGGCAACTGATTCTTTGAAAATGGTAATGAAAGAAAGGTGATGAACCACTAAGCACTAAATGCAAAGAATTGGTTTTGTCAAGGCTAACTTGTTAAAATACTGTCATTTCTTATAGCTAAGGAGCTTCATGGGCTTTCTACCATTACATTGTTCACTTCAATTGCCATAACCTTATTGCAGTTGTGGATAGGTGTAATGGTCTGTAGATGTCCTGATGGTCTTCATAAGCCTCAGGCTACAACTTTCTCCCTATTACTTTGGACTCTGCATCATAAGAAGTCAATATATTAGAGATGCTGTGTACACTTGGGACAGTGAATAACATACTTAACACCAAGCAATCTTCTCCACATTGTTTGAACTCTGTAGCTTAATTTAATATCTGTAAGATATTTGAATAGCAGAAATAATAAGCCTAAAATAAGAACAAAATAACTGTTTGCCCTAGAAATATTTATGTGGCAGGTGATACTAAATATGGGCTATATAATATTAGCTACTTTATAGCTTCTGTAAGTAAGACCTGAATTGTGAGAAAAATCATCATCCCTTTAGTAAAGATACTTATTCACCTTAGAGTACGTGATAGGCTAGCTAGATGCTCAGTCATAAACAGATTGAGCTAGATGCTCAATCATAAACAGACTGTTATGCCCATTTTACTTTTTAACAAATTCCAGAGAGTTTGTCATCAGCTTAGTTATACAAGTTTGAACTCTCAAGTCACTAGGTTTTCTGCACGGTCCTCCTCACAATTGTGCCTTTATTTAAGAAGTGATTTATTTCCTAATAATTTTCTATATATGGTCTGATTCAGATTTTTTTAAAATAAAAAAACTGTTTGAAAATATATTATCATTTTTAAAAAAGATATTCTATTTTTAGATCATCAGTTACTGGTCTCATTTTTAAAACCATTCATTTTCTTTGTCTTCTTTTATATTTTGTTGCTGTTGGATTTTTTTCATTATACAAATTTAAAAACATTGAGAGCTAATTGATTTACTGCCTAAAGAATAATGCCACATTAGTAATAGATGTTATCCAAGGCTCTCATTTGATAGCTAAACCTTTAAGAGTCTGATTACTGGAGAGCACTGTGGCTAGATACTTATAGAGAATTACCCCCTGTAAACTCTAGAATAGAATATATCTTGAATGTTTTACACAAGCATAGAATTTCTACTGCTTGATTTTTTTAAGGCAGCATTGAATAGTTTACAGAATTAATAGAATAAGTTTTAGTCAAATTCACTATTTCCCAGATTATTAGAGGTTAAATAGAATATTGGGAGTGTAGATGAATCTTGGGGAGTTTTATTAAACTGCATTTCTTTGCCAGCCTTACAATACTTTCTATAATAACCATTTTCCCCAAGGGTTGGCAAAAATGTTAAACATGAACAGCTGGGAAATGCGTAGTCAGTTCTATAATTTCCATGACTAGAATCCATTTCTCACTCCTCCATTTAAGAGACTTTGTTCAAGGCCTGGAGAGACGGCTCAGTAGTTAAGAAATTTGTTGCACTTGCAAACAATCAGAGTTTGGTATCCAGCACCTAAACTGGGTGGTTTACAACTGCCTGTAGTTCCAGTTTGAGGTCATCCAACACTATCTTCTGAACTTCATATGCATTGACAAAACCCAAACACATTCAAACACACACACATACGCATATGCACACGTACACACACACATACACAGACATACAAATAAAACCAATATAAACCTTAAAGAAAAATTAAAGACCTGATCCAGATCCTCTTCCACCACCCTGCACTTTGCTTTCAGAAACGACCTCTACTCCAAAGCTCTGGACAACTTAACTTTTAAACTTGTACATTTTCCTTCATGCTAGAAGCATTATAATCGTTTCCTTTTCCTTATTTGTAAGGCATCAAATATGATGTATCTTCAGAACTCTAAACTTGAATGTTTTATGTTATTATTCCTAGACAATCATTTCTTCACAGGAAAAAAATTAAAATAAACCAGCTTGATGCTTTTACTATCCTTGGGTAGAAGTTCATAGAAAAAAAGGCATGATAATATATTTCCAATACTGAGAATTGCTGTCATCTTTATGATATCTTCTTGGAAGACAGATATCTGCCTTATACAATGCCCCCAGCATTATTCTGGTCCCAGGGGAAAAACATACTCTGTATTTCTCTATTTTCCTTTATAGTCTCAATAAAATATGATATGGTGCTTCTCTGCCTTTTCTATATATAGAAATTACCAGAAGAATTACTTTAATAGTATTTTCCTAGTATCTTCTAGAATATAATTTATTTAATAGATCAAAAAAGGCATTAAGTAATCTCTTTTTTAAAGTGACTCAGGGCTAGGCTAAGAATATTACTCAATGATAGAACACTTACCTAGCATGAATTCTTATAGTGATGACCATTAAAACAACTAAAAACTAAGAGCCCAGCACCTCATTCACAATTTTGCACAACTAGAAACGATTTTTTCCCCTGCAAACTCATAGCCAATTATGATCAAAGCAACTTATTCTCATTACCTTGACCATAATGGAAATACAGTAATTTAACATGAGAAACAGGACAATTAGTAGACTAATTAGTAAGTCAGTAAATACTCAGCTATATGGAAATGAACATGAGATATTATCAAATTATATAAAAATTACATTAAAATTGCTTTATGAATCAGGAACTTGCATGAATGGTGTTCATGATGTAGAATAGTTTGTATAAACTTCTAGAAAATTCACTTCTCCTTCCACCAAAATACAGTTCTTTAAATTAAATATGCACAACAAGAATTGCTAACATTACGGTTTCTGCTTACTGAGATTTAAATGGATGTTCATGGCTAAAATATGTTAAGTAGCTGAAAGTTCATGTTATCTATTTGGCATTACAGTCAGTTTGGGGAAGATGAGTTAAAAGAGGAATTGCATCCCATTGCATCCCATGTTATCACTGGAATAAAATAACCTCTGAGAAAATTATCCATGCTATAATTGCAATTTGATTTGAAGATATCAGAGACTAAAATATTAAGAGATTCAGTGACAGGAAAAAAAAACATTAAATTGAGATAATAATTAATTTTACAAAAACTATTAATGCAAATATGCAAGAATTTTTAAATTGTCACATAGATTTATTTAGGTTTTGGAGCGTGGGGTATATTACTCACCTTAAAATCTCACCAATGGGAGGATAGGCTTCTCAGAGGGTTACGTATGATACAATTTACTACTCTAATTTGAATTTACTGAGTGATTTGGACAACCAGGAAGTTAATTGCTACAGACCTTAATTTTCTTACTGTTTTAAACATAAGCAAGCCCTAGAAAGCCTGGTTTATAATATGTTCTAAATTTTAAAAAGATCACATAATTTTTTGATATTCTAGAAGCAAAGTCAAATTCCCTTTACAGGAATGTTATCTCACCTCAGGGGTTGTTTGATTAGTAGAATGCACAAAAGGCTATCTATAATTCCTCAAGAGAGGCCACAGAAAACACTTTTTTCCTTCTACTTGGAACACTCAGGGCGGGAAAGTGTATGTCAAAAAGTACCATAGTCCTCTCAATTCTACACTGTAAGGAAGCCTAAACCAAACATTATTCATATGTAGAGAATTGAAGAGAAGCAAGTATTGGCTGCTCTAGCCTTGTAGGCCACTAGCCAGACTGTGTATAAAGGGACTTTTGACCTTTCTCCAGCTACCAGTTGACCACCATTACACATGAAATGCCAAACAAGAACTGTCCAGTAAAGAAAGGAAATGAAAGAACAGGAGAGAAAACCAAACCAAAAGAAAAGTAGTGATATAGGCAATTTAAGATAACCCAAACTGTTAAGTTTGAAATGGTTTATTATGCAAATAACACCAAAAATCTTTGAATTCTAAAGCAGATATCCCAAACAGATTAGCAGAGCTCCTGTGGGCTGTCAGCTCTTACTAGAGGTTCTATACTAGAGAATAATTTAAAGATCAATAGAATATTTGAACTTTTGCTTCTAAGATGTGTGTACTATCAGTAGTGGTGCCAGAGGAAGTCAGTTATGAATTTTATTATCAGCTGAATCCAAGCGAACAGTTCATTTGGTTGAGTCCAGCCTCCATCTGAGTGCCTGATGGATTGATGGTTGAGTACCTGTGTTTTCTGTACTGCAAGAGAAGAGAGGAATAATTTGGGGTTTGGTATAATAATCTATTCTTCCTTGCTCACCATTCCTTAATTCCCAATTAATATTTTGTCAACTGATATGGAAAGAAAGAAGCTTCAAGGTGTGATGAAATTTAGAGGCAGATTTTCATTTTAAAGGAAAACATTATAATTTAACTCAGACACCTGCCTCTTTGCGGTTATTGAACCTATTGTCATACAATGAATGTGTAAATTAGAAATTAGTGCTAATGTAACAATATTTTTTTAAATTGCCACTTAGGTATTCATTACTGTTTTCTAGTATGCATTTGTTAATTTTTTTCGCCTACAAACATCTTTGATGATCCAATATAATCATTTTTGAAGACAGGGAATAAAAAATAATTTTATACCATCCCTAGGTAAATAAACAACTGGATTTTTGTTTTGTTTTATTTTTGAAACTGAGTTTCATAGCTTAGATCAATCTGGATCTTTCTTGGGAGAAAGGCCAACACTGAATTTATGATCGCCCTGCCTCAGCACGGCAAGGGCTGGCACTGTAGATGTATATCTCCACACCTGGCTCTGACTGATAATTTTGATAAAATTCACATGAAGAAAATGAGAAGATTCGAGTTAGAAGGTCCAAATATGTCAATATCTATGTAGATAAAATTAATAATTGCATCTCATTGGTGGAAATATGAATTATAATACCATCACAAGAGCATAGTTTCTCCAAAACTGCCAAATGTTCAAGTAATTACACTTCTAAGCACATATACAAAAGCATAGGAAATCAGTGTAGCAAATAGAAGCCAACATGTCTGTGTTTACTGCAGTAATATTCATAACAGCTATGAGATGGAGTAAAAATAAACAGGCACCCATGGACAAATGCATAATGAAGAGGTGCTGTATAGACACAATGGAATACAAATTCATGAAAGACTGAAATTCTTATATATGCAAAAAAAGAAAAAAATGACAACATGATAAAACACAGTAAATGGATAAATTTATAAACACATACATACTATAAAAATTAAATTATGGAAAAAATAAAATACCTGAAAAGGAAAAGAAGCAAAAGATTGGTCCAGTAAAAATCCTCCCAATAAAAACAGCCATGGACTGGATAGCTTCATGTTAAATTTTTGCAAATATCTCAGGAAGCTCTATCACTATTCTTTAAAATTTAAATTTAAAATTGGTCCGAAGGCTTGCAAGGTAGGCACCTTGTCCAAAATTATTCTGCAGAACCAGTATTACCAAAATCTCCAAACCATAAATGGACACTCAAAGATAAAATCCTATGATGACTATAAATAAAAAGATTTTTCCACAAAATACCAGACAATGGAGTCCAACAACAGATTAAAACTATGGCTCACCATAAACAAGAATAATAATTTATGCAAATCATGTTATATAATACACCATATCAACAAAATGAAGGATAAAAGAAAGATAATAATTTCAATAACCACACTGAAGACTTTTGATACAATTCAACACCTCTTCAATAAAAAAACAATGAAACAACTGATTATATCAATTTAATCAAAGTGATAAATTAAAATCTATAGTTAACATCATCCATGAAAAAAGAAAAGCTAAAGGTATTCTTTTATAAAATCTGAAACAAGACAAAGATGTCCACATTCACTGTTCTTATTTAAATATAATGCTTGAGGTTTTATCCAGAGCAGTTGACAAAGAATTTAAAACAAATAGAAAAAGTCAAATCATCTATATTTTTCCACAAAATGATTCTTTGTATAGAAAACCTAAAGACTCTACCCTAATAAGGATTGATAAAATTGCTGGTAAACAGCCTATGTTGATTAGAGTAGAGAAGCAAGTCAGTACCAGCACAGTCCTGACTGTCTATAAGTTTGGGCCAAATGTGTAGGCTGGAATAATTTGGGTGGCAGCCTGATGAACAGTGTCCTTAATATTTCACCATGTTGTACAATCTAGAGGTTAAGAGTTGAGCCTTGGGCCTTCTTGCCCTTTCAGGGGAGGGGACAGATAGATGGAACAGGAGGAGGCTAAAGGCTGACTGGGAGGGGTTGGAGGAGGTAAGGGAATTGGACCAGAGGGATACATGGATAAAAAAGAAAATTTTTATTAAAAAAATAAAATGAAGAAAAATTCAATAGTAAAAATTAATAAAACAGTAGTAGAAATTAAATTTTTCCACTGAAGAAAATTTCAAGATGCTCCTCTAACTAAAATCTAGCCTGTCCTTCTGTCAATGTAGCTTGCACTATAAGAAGTGAGGTTACCAACACGTGCAAGAATTGGCCATGTGGGACACTCCCATTCATTCTTTATGTTGCACCAAAGAGTTCTCCTAAATAAGGACCTGGGGTCATAATTTCTTCTGAATTTATGTCTCTTCCCGGTAGTGTCCCACCAGATCTTTGCATGCTGTACTTCCCATGTCACTTTTGAAGACACAAGACCTTTGCAATGTAGCTACATACATTTTATTCTGGATCTGCTTTGTAAAGCATGAGGAGACACAGGCTGAGCATCTCCTATGATCATAGACCCTCCCCTTTCTCTCAAGTTGATGTCATTCCTTATCCTGTTAGATGTCTTAGCATCTTCCTTATGGATCTTAAGGTACCTGGATAACAGAATTCCATAGAACAGAGTCTGAAAACCCAGTATTTTAATATTTCAGAGCAACATGTTAAACATATATATGTGTGTGTGTGTACATATGTATGTATGTACGTATGTATAAAATTTGTGGCCTAAGTAAATAGATGAATTTTAAAACAAAAATTGTGAAAGAAAAACCAATACACTTAGGCTTACGGTTTAATAAGTGGGTCACTGGTGTTAAGTAAATTTAATACTGAAAATTTAAAGACTCTGACAAATAGTTTTCTATTGGAGTTTTTTTTTTTTTTTTTTTTTTTTTTAACTAAGCTAAAGCCAGAAGTGGGAGAGAATTCAAGAAACTAAGGGATGACTTTGGTCTACTTCACACAGCTTCAATTTCAAACTAATATCAATTTTTTTATGACCTCCCCAAAGTAACGTTTTTAAAAAGTAATTATTTTTTGAGCTCCTGCAATGGTATTCACTGGGCAGTTCTTACCACTCAATAGAGATTTGGTTTACCAAGCCAAAGACTGACGGGTAGCACAGTGTTGAGAAAATAATTACTGTGTGCTTCTGCTCAATTAACCAAGATATGCAAAGATTTAGCAGATATCTAATGGCTCTTAAAATATTATTTAAATGAAATATACTCTTATAAATAATGCCATATAATTATTTTTGAAAGAGGCTTCAAGTCTAAATGAGAGCCTATGAAAAGAGTATGACATTGCAGAAATAAAAATAATTGGCTTCAAGAACCCAAACTTAAAATCAGAATTTCACCCTGTTTGAACCAGCTGAGTAGCTAGGACAAGGTTATCCTTTTTTGTGGTTGCTATTTGTTTGTTTCCTTGTTTTTTTTTTGTTTTTTTTTTTTGTTTTTTTTTTTTTTTTGTTTTTCCCTGAATATAATTAGCTTTTTTTGTTTCTGGTTTTGGTTTCGTAAAACAGTGAATTTTATTTGACACCACTTAGTGAGGGATCCAAGCAACTATAGCTGATATTTCTGTGGTGTAAAGCAAATGATCAAGACTTAATTTTATTAAGTAAAATGTCACAAAAAGAATGGGGGAGGGAGGAAACACATCGACAACTGGAGGCCTGAGCCTCCTGTTCCACAGCTAACTAAGAGCCAACTGAGACCCTATCAAGAACGACCCATGTGACAATTGGAAACACATAACTCCTGGGCCTACAGCCAACTAAGAGCTGAATAAGAGCAGCCCCTGCAATTACTGGAGACACTCAGCCCCCAGGCTCACAGCTGACTAAGTGTGAAACAATAAGCCATGGGAAGAAACTAGTGCAAAATACGTATAAGAATGCAAAGAACAAGACACCACCAGAGGAAGCTGGTGGTTCTACATCAAGATCTGTGCATAACAAAGAAGAGGAAATAGAAGAAAATTACTTCAAAAACAACCTTATGAAGATAAAAGAAGCTTTAAAAGAGGATATAAAAGACTCCCTAAAAGAAATAAAAATAAAAAAAAAACCACAAACAAAAAATTGGAAGAAATTAACAAATCCCTGAAAGAAAATAAAGAAAACCAAGAAAAAGAAAACAAAAAGGTGAAGGAAACATTCCAGGAATTAAAAGTTGAAATAGAAGCAATAAAGAAGGCACAAACCGAGGCAAAGCTGGAAATGGAAATTAAAAAAAAAATGAAGCAGAACTACAGATACAAACATAAACAACAGAATACAAGAGATGGAAGAGAGAATCTCTGGAGTGGAAGATTCAATAGTGGAAATAGATATTGAAGTTGTTGTTAAAAGTCTCCCAAGTTAAAAAAAAAAAAAAAGCCCACGATCAGATGGTTTCAGTGCAGAATTCTACAAGACATTCAAAGAACTAACACCAATACTCCTCAAACTGTTCCATACAATGGAAACTAAAGAAGTATTGCAGAACTCTTTCTATGAGTGCACAATCACCCTGATCCCCAAGCCACTCAAAGATCCAGCAAAGAAAGAGAATTACAACCAATCTCCCTCACAAACATCGATGCAAAAATACTCAATAAAATTTGGGCAAACCAAATCCAACAACATAAAAAAAAAAGTATCCACCATGATCAGGTAGGCTTCATCCCAGAGATGCAGAGATGGTTCAACGTATGAAACACAATGAATGTAATCCATTATAGAAACAAACTAAAAGAAAACATATGATCATCTCATTAGATGCTGAAAAAGCCTTTGATAAAATCCAACACTCCTTCATGATAAAAGCTTTGGAGAGATCAGGAATACAGAGAAAATACCTAAATATAATAAAAGCGATATACAGAAACTCAACAGCCAACATCAAACTAAATGGAGAAACACTCAAAGTAATCCCACTAAAATCAAGCACAAGACAAGGCTGTCCCCTCTCTCCTTATCTATTCAATATACTTCTCAAAGTTTTAGCTAAGGCAGTAAGAGAACAAAATGAGATTAAGGAGATACAAATTGGAAAGGAAGAAGTCAATTATCTCTATTTACAGATAATATGATTATATCATCCCCAAAATTCTACCAAGGAATGCCTACAGTTGATAAACACCTTCAGCAATGTAGCAGGGTACAAGGTTAACTCAAAAAAAAAAAAAAAAAAAAAAAAAACAAAAAAAAAAAACAAAAAACCATCTTATACACTAAATATAAAACAGCTGAAAAGGAAATACGGGAAACATCGCTTTTTATAAAAAGTTGCAAATATCATTAACTATCTTGGCATAACTCTAACCAAAGAAGTGGCAGAGCTGCTTGACACAAAACTGTAAGTCACTGAGAAACTGAAGAGGACATCAGAAAATGGAAAGATCTCCCATGCTCCTGGATAGGTAGGATCAACATAGTAAAAATGGCAATTATACTAAAAGCAATCTAAAAATTCAGTGCAATCCCCATTAAAATCCCAACACAAATTTTTACAGACCTTGAAAGAACAATACTCAACTTCATATGAAATAACAGGAAACCCAGGATTGCCAAAACATCTTGCTTAATAAAAGAACTTCAGGAGGAATCACTATCCCTGACTTCAAGCTATAATATAGAGCTACAGTAATAAAAACATCCTGGTACTGGCATAAATATAGACCTGTGGATCAATGGAATCAAATTAAAGACTCTAATATTAACCCACACACCTATTAACACCTGTGTTTGACAGAGAGGCCAAAAATATTCAATGGAAAATAGATAGTATCTTCAAAAAATGGTGCTGGCATAACTGGATGGTAGTAAGTAGAAGAGTGCAAACAGATCCAAACCTATCACCCTGCAGAAAATTATACTTCAAGTGGATCCAAGACCTCAACATAAACCCAGCTACTGAAAATGCTAGAAAAGAAACTGGGAAATACCCTCCAATGCATTGGCACAGGTGACCACTTCCTAAAAATAACACAGTAGCACAGACACTAAGGACAACAATAAGTGGGACCTCCTCAAACTGAGAAGCTATTGTAAGGTAAGGGAACACAGGCAAAAAGACAAAATGACAGCCTACAGCAGATGAGAAATGAGAAAAGACCTTCACCAACCCTACAACTAACAGAGTACTGATCTCTAAAATATATAGAGAACTCAAGAAACTAGAGTCCCAAACCCTAAATAAACCAATTTTAAAATGAGGTTCAGAACACAAAAGGGAATCCCCAACAGAAGAATTACAAATGGCTGAAAGGCACTTTAAAAATTGTTCAACATATTTAGCCATCAGGGAAATTTGGAAAGAACAACTTTGAGATACCTCCTTACACCTCTCAGAATGGCTAAGATCAAAAACACAAATCACAGCCTATGTTGGAGAGCATGCAGAAAAAAGAGAACTGTCCTCCATTGTTGGTGGGAGTGTAAACTTATATAGCCACTCCGGAATGTACTATGGCAGTTCCTCAGAAAACTGAGAATCAGTCTCCCTAAGGATCCAGCAATACCACTATTGGGCATATACCCGAAGGATGTACATTCATACCCCAAAAACATTAGCTCAACTATGTTCATAGAAGCATTATTTGTAATAGCAAGAACCTGGAAACAATCTAGATACCCCTCAACTGAAAAATGAATTAACAAACTGTGGTACATCTACACAGTGGATCACTACTCAGCAGTTAAAAAAAAAAAAAGAAAAGAAAGAAATAAAGAAGGAAAGAAGGAAGGAAGGAAGGAAGGAAGGAAGGAAGGAAGGAAGGAAGGAAGGAAGGAAGGGGAGGGAGGGAGGGAGGGAGTAAAGAAGGAAGAAGGAAGAAAGGAAGAAAGAAGGAAAGAAAAGACATCCTAAAATTTTCAGGCAAATGGATAGATTTGGAGAATATCCTCCTGAGTGAGGTATCACAAGCCCAGAAAGAGAGGCATGGGATTTATTCACTCATAAGTGGATTTTAGACAAAAAGCAAAGAATGCCCAAGCTACAAACCACAATCCCTGAACATCTTGGGATCAGAAGGAACTTAAAAGAGACATCCAGAGATTTCCCCTAGGAAGAGAAAATAGAGAAAATCACCTTAGCAAATTGGGGTCATAATAGGGGCTTCAACCAAGAAGAGTTGGGAACAAATCATGAGAAAAGGAGATGGTTGAGTGAGAGGAGCAACAAAGAGAGAGAAAAAAGAGATGGATATCTCTATAGAGGACGCCGATGTGGGGTTAGAAAGAGACCAGGTGCTAGGGAAACCTCCAAGAACTCACAGGATGATAGTCCCTGTCTAGTGGAGGGGGTGCCTAAACAGGACTTCCCCTATAATCAAATGAATAACCACCCTAAGCGTCATGACAGAACCTACGTCCAACAATGAGTAGAGGTGGAGGCAGAGATTCAAGGCTGAGCACTGGGCCAAGCTCCCGGTTCAACTGAGAGCAGGGGAAGAGAGTCTGTATGAGCAAGGGGATAGGGATTATGAGGAAAATTCCCACCGTGGCTGGAGCTCTGGGGAGCTCACTGACTCAAGAACAGCCCCTGGGGAACCATAGAGAGGAGGAGCTAGGCCCTCCAAGGGTAGGAAACTGTCGATTGACATGGGCAGTGTGTGGAATCTCAAGAGGTGGGATCAGACTGTGAAGCCTCAAGAGATGGGATCAGATGGTATTTCTGTACATGGGCTGGACCTTCGAGCCCTTTCCTTGCAGAGGAACACTTAACCCAGTCTTGACTTAGGGATGAGGATATTGGACTTGACTGGAGTAGATATACCATGCTGAGCTGACCCATCTTGGAACTATTTGTCCTTTTTGGGGGTGGGGGGGCTGTAGGCTGGCTGGGATGGGTTGGGAGGAAAAAAGGACGGGAGAGCAGGGGGATACATAGATAAAAAGACTTTTTCATAAAAAATAAAATAAAGAAAAAAATAAAAAATAAATTATTTGTTAAAAATATAAATTAAATTTCCTCAAATATATACTTGATAACTGTTTCTGGTAATTACCTTCTCTGAAGAGCCCTGCCGAACCCTTTCATCTTCTTGGAAGCTTATCTTTCCTCTGTCATAATTAAATGATGAGTTTTAATTCCTACCTGATCTCAGGTTAGAAGACAAAGTAATAATACAATGAACGTTCTTTGCTTCTGACATCTGAACTTCCTGCTGGACTGAATATAGATTAATCAAACTTCAGAAAGAAAAAGATATCTTTTGTAGATAAATATATTTTCATACTAATTATTCCTTTCTTCATTGTTTATGAAGTTAAAAATTCATCAACAAAATTTAATTAATTTTGATAGATGACATAATATAATCTTTAAGGCTATATGGATGGTCCAGATCTCAATCCCTGGCTATTTTCAATAGTCTTATAGTTCTCTGCAGAATATTAGAGACAGACATTATGCATGGAAGGGTCAAACAATACATCTCCCTTTTTTTCCTGGATGATAGGATGTTTTTAATAATTTTTTAAATTCCATCATATTCAGAGACTTCTGACAGTGTATGTATGTAATCAAGACTAGAGATACAGAAATTATCACCTGTAGTTCAAGCCCAGTCTGCTTGAATATTCATCAGAATCTGAGTACATAGTGCAGACCTTAGCCCTCCCCTAACCCCCCACTGCTCCTCCCAGACATTCCTAGGGGATGACATAACCAGCTCTAAGTATCAGTAACTGCATGGCTCACTGCCTCCTTTCATTTCTATAGTAAACCTGTGGATCTTTGGGAGAAAATGAGAAATGAGTTTCAAAAGAGGTTTTAACAAGTGAATGGCACAGTTTGCACCACGGGAGAAGTAACTCAATAGGTTATGT
Organism: Phyllotis vaccarum; assembly: GCA_033318265.1. Taxonomy (NCBI): domain Eukaryota; kingdom Metazoa; phylum Chordata; class Mammalia; order Rodentia; family Cricetidae; genus Phyllotis; species Phyllotis vaccarum. Next base: position 51,956,324 of record JARWLC010000019.1, on the reverse strand, counting down.
AATTAACATGTTTAGGAATCCATTGAATCTACCAGGCTAAATGAAGAACCATAGCTCCAGATGTATTGTAGCCAACGTCATGCGTGAACACTCCTATTTCCTTTCTTTCTTTTCTGGAAATGAACTTGAATTATATTCTTCCAGACACTTCACAAAGGTGGTGCTTGTGAGAAATTACATGTTATTGAGAGGCAGTGTATTGTTATTGAGGTATGTAATTTAATTTGAAGTAAAAAAAACTCAAAGAGAACTTTTCACCTACACTATGACCCAGTTCTTCTGACAGTGAAGGCTTAACAAGAGATGAGGATATTCCTCTTTCTAAGCCTATTTATTGCCCAGGAAATGCACACAAGGCTTGGGTAAGATATCACTTACCCTGTAAGGATCTAGCTCTACCCTTCCGTGTTTCCTCTCGACTCACTGCATACAGCCCACAGTTTCTCAGCATGATCTAATATGCCTTTCTCAGCTTGGCTCCTCCTTCCTCACCCACTCCTCAGTGTGCCTACAATCCCTGAGACAAAAAGCACAAGGTGGGAGCCTTTTCTTCCTCTCTTTATCTGCCCCACCCTCACCCCTTTTCATCAACAGGGAGCCCAGGCTTGACCTCTCTTGTTAAGGTAACAGTTCTCATTACCCTAAACTTTATGCTCTGTTCCCACAGCTCCTGTAGCTTGTATAATAACCACCACATTCAAAAGGTTCCATTCCTGAACCAAACCACAGGCTCCTGGATGAGAAAAAACGGACATCTTCCCATCCCATCCCTCATCTTCCCATCACTTAGCGCACAGCTGTATCTGGAATGAAATAGATCTATTTTTTTTAAAAAAATATTAAAACATTTATTTGTTTTTATCTCTCCATGTCAGAGATGTGGTAGAGACAGCTCCTAAAGCGAGCTTGTGATAAACTACTCACATTTACTTTCTTGTTAAATCTACTTCTCTTGTGCTGGATTTGCTGAAATATGCCTAATGAGGATCCTGCTACAGAGCAGACAAGATGTCACCCTTAAGATTAGAGTACCAAGGGACTTTGAGGCCCACTTTTTGACATTTCATCTCTCTGTTATGCCTCTCTAAAGAACTCAATTTCTTGATTATTAATATACTTGAAGAGGTCTACTTGGTGAAGACCTGAATGAAGGATCTGATCTCATTCAGGGTTAAAATGAGCACATTGATCCTGTGCTCACAGTACAAATGAAATTCTCTCAATAATCATGATGTAAATATCTCAAAGCAACTCATCTCCCAGCTATAATTTGGGAAAACTGCAATCTTGTGAAAGACCTTGAGGTGGAGGCCCTTAGTAAAGTCATACTTGAATCCTAACCTCCAGACACTGTGTCTATTGTCCTGAGTCTCTTAGATTCAGGGTAATCTGTTTCAGAATAAGAGATAACACAGGAAATAATGAATTATACTGAATTGTAAATTTCTAAATTACATGTTTGTTCTCTGATTTTGGTCCTGTAGCAAAGCAGTTTAGTCTAGAATTTGTGATGCTTTTCAAAGCTTAGGGATTCTTCCTACATCTTTCTTTTATTTTAGTAACTTCCACTTTACTTAAAAAAATACCGCTGAAACCTCCAGGCTGTAAAGAATTTTTGAGGCATCTGGATATTCAACAGCAAACAAGATAAGAATATGTTCCCCTTTCCATGGAATAGTGTTATTAAACCAGCCTTCCTACAGAGAGCCATGAAAACTTGGGCACGGGATAGTAGATGTTACCTGACAGCACAGGAAAGATCTGAAAGCAGATGGAAACTATAGAGGCTTGAAGGATAGAAAGCAACCAACCATGCATTTTCCCCTGGGATACCCATGAGTAGGCCAATGTATAAGGCAGATGTATGATAAAGTGCAGCAGCAATGTGATCACACGGGAAAGATGGATCTCAAATAAAGGGTTGAAATATTTAGCAGGGTGCTGTGTTGTACTGCCTGACACTGGTGAGGAACATCTTTTCCCAGGCTTCCGAAGAGCCTTATCATATAGATTTATATTAATTTTGTACCATACCAGACAAGAAGACTACATGTCGTTTGCAAATTAATGTCTTCAGATCACATCTACCCTGGGACCAGTGTTCCAGTAAGAATGAATGCTTTTGGCATGAACATTATTTAGAATTGATAGTAGCAACAGAAAACTGAATTGGAGTCCATTTTATTTCAGTTTTTAAATTCTTAACAAGAAAACAAACAAACAAACAAACAAAAAAAAACCAAAAAAACAAAAACAAAAAAAAACGCCTGTCTTCTTGCAACATCGCTCTATATGTTGTACCAGCTTAGCCTACAGATAGGACACTCCATGTTACTTTCCACAGTCTTCCAAATCCCCTGCAGCTTCTTTCTGTTTGTCCTGCTCTCTTGAAACAATGGAAAGAATGTTAACCTGAAACTCCAGGGACCTGGGAGTTGCAGCTCTAAGCTTGCTGAGTAATCATACCTGTTAAATGGTGTAAGTATATAGACCTAAGATCACATTCTCTTATAAAATTACTTAAGCTTATCAACCCATTATTGTTGTGTGTATGTGTGTGTGTCTGTGTGGTGTGTGTCTGTGTGGTGTGTGTCTGTGTGTGTTGTATGTATGTGGGGTGTGTGTGTGTGTGTGTGTGTGTGTGTGTGTGTGTGTGTGTGTGTATGTGTGTATATGTGGAACTGTTGAACATCCTTCCCAAGTTCAACAGATCATTTCCCCCCAAGAAAGGCAGCTGTGTAGCTATCAGGTCTCAATAAATTGGGGATTAGGGATAGAAATTATCATCCGATAGCATTTAAAATACTGGCCTTCAAATCCTCCAGGCTCCTGTCCACAGTTCTGATGAGAACCATGTTTTCACTACGTACCTTCTAAACACATCTCCTAACTCTTTCTCCACCTCTCTGTCAGCTAGGTCTATCATTATCTCCAAGGATCTAATTTATGTGCTTTACCAAACAGATACACAACCTTTCCTCTAACTCATAAACCTAAGCAGACTGGAAAAACAGGCAGAAGAAAGACACTATGTGCTGTTATTTTTTTTCTTTCTCCTATGACACGTTGAAATAAAAAGTATAAAAATATGTCCCTTTGACACACTTTGCGCTATCCCTCAGCAGCATAAAGTCCTAGCAGTTAGCTTTACAGTTAAATATAAATGTGTTCTCCCAACAAGACATGTACACTTTTTAGAACATAAAATACATTTAATTAACCCTTTTTTCTTATAAATATTGCTAAAATTCTTTCATCTCCCTTTGCCTTTCTGTTCATTTTGTTAATGCTAAACAATTCCTGAGCCCATATTATATATCACAATGAAATAAAATAATAAGGCAGCATCTTTTCTCTGTTTCCACTGTAATGCATATTACAACTGGTCTTCCTTTACATAAATGAACACAACTCATTTGGATGTGGAGTGTGTTCAGTCTGTGTTTGTGTGACTGTGTGTGTGTGTGTGTGTGTGTGTGTGTATGTGTGTGTGTGTGTGTATGTGTGTGTGTGCTTTTAAAGAAAAAAAAAAACAAATACAGAGTGTTATTTACATGTGATTTTGGACCCCTTTGTAGATTTTCTGAAGTATTTTCCTCCATAGGTTTCTTTTTGTATGGTCAAATCTCTTACATCTTCGACATCCATGTCTAACGTAATATCATTTATTATGAAAAAAATGATTTTTGTATTTTCAAGGTGTCCCCCACCCAGAACTTCCAGAATACTTTGTGTTTCTGTAATAGTTCCACATGTAGTTGCTTATTTAATTCTAAAAAGCCCTTTCTGGGCTGAGAGATGTCACAGGAAATAAAGCATATGCCATGCAGGCATGGGGACCTGTCTTGGAATTCCCAGAATCCATGCAAAAGTGTGACATTGTGATACACATCAGTAATCTCAGTACCTATGGAAAAATGAGACCAGAGATAGGAGACTCCCTGGAAGTTTCCAGACCACATAGTATAATGTCCAAAATCAGCATAAAAAAAAATGGACCCTCAAAATATTTTATTATCGTATTTTATTGTGATGTAAAATTTTGGCTCCAAAATGTTTGGACATTACCAAGGTGAACAGCAAAGCTAAGGGGATGAAGTAATTTGAACAATATTGATTAGAGTAAGAAAGAAAAAAAATCAGTTAAATGGCTTTTAATGTGCTAAAAATATACATGCTTTGTGGGGAAATACATACAAGATAAAGCCTAATGTTTTAGGTTGATATCCTCAGATCCCCACATCTTTTCTAGGGCAACATGTCTGTATTATTTACACACAAGTAGACATGGGCACAGGTATCACATGTACACAAATAAAAGTTACCTGCTTCCCTTTTTTGGAATGTCGATAATTTAAGAAAGATATTTCACATTCCTTTAAGGTATTAGCTGCCAGACCTGCACCTTACATGTAGAAAATAGAATTTCAGCACAGGTTCATAATTTTACTTTATTTCCATGCTTAGAACCTAAAATCTTCCTCTTTAACTCATCACTTCATATGTTAGTACCAAAGTTAATATTTTTCCCATAGTATATTTCAATACTAATCTTTAAGCTTTTCATCAGTTAATCAAATATTCCAGCCTACTCATGCTATCATACTATGTTGGCAATTCTAGAAGTAAAAGTTCATAGTTGACTTTGAGGCCAAATCAATTTTACCTTGACTCCCATAAAAATCCTCCATAGACCCATTGGAAGGGTTAATGACTTCTTTCATCTCCTTTCCATCACAGAAAATTTTTCTCCTTAGTTTCCAAGAAGCCATAATCAGCCACGGGTTCAAATGCACTATTTGACCTTCTTGTTCCCATAAGGATAAGGGTAACTGAAAAATAAGGTATCTCTTTGACATTTTAGGTTTGTTTTTTTACATATTTTGTACCCCTATTCCCACTAGAAATAAAAAAGAGACACATAAAAATTAAAATGTGAAAACTATAATAGAGATATGGAATGCTATTGTATCCATCATCTAAAAGACAGCCAAGTATTGCTAGGTTGCACTCAATTTCTCAGCTTTTAGGTGATTTTAAATAGAGTAACAAAAAAAAATCATATTTTAGGATTTTGTGCATAGACATGTGTTTATGGTAAAAACTAGAGATAATGTGAACTCTGAAAAGGTATTCTCTTAGTTTATGAAACTAGCTTCAAATAAATATGACAAAATACATGGAGATGAAAAATGTTTCAGTCAATAACTCATGACGAGTAACCCTATTTCCTGCATTACTTTGTGATGTGGGAATGTCTTGCTGTGTGCTGTGAATATCAATCTTTAAATAAAGGAGCTGTTTTGGCCCATGACAGGCACCATAGAAGAAGTAGGTGGGAAATCAGAGCATAGGTAGGAGAAGCAGGGCAGAGTCAGACAGACAGAGCCAGAAGCCCAAAGGAGCAACATGTAAGGAACACAGGTGAGCCACGGGCCACGTGGCAGACAGATTTATGAAAATGGGTTGAGTTAAGATGAAAGAGCAAGCTAGCAATGTGTTTAAGCCATGGGCAAAACAGCATGAAGCTAATATAAATGTTTGAGTCATTTTGGGGGGCCTAAGCAGCAGTGGGAGGCTAAGGGGTCTGGAACTGCAGGTCTGTGGGTCTGGACCTCAGACTAGCTGGGCCAGAAACCCTATTGTAACAACTTTGTAGTTATTAAAATACTATACCTTTAATCCATAGACACCACAGTGAGTTAGAGCATGATAACTACAGCATAGACTGACATTTTCCTCTTGGAATTGCTTTATGTCTGTTCAGTCACGTGATTCTGTGTAAAAGCACGAATGACAAAGTTTTAAACTTCCTGTTGGCATCCAGACTCCCTCACAAAGCTTTCTATATAACTGCCTTTTATCTCCAGAGGAACGGATCTTTGTTGCCTTTGTGATACTGAAATTCTACAACTCATGGGCCTCCCATTATTAAAAATAGATTTGATCATAATTGGACACATACTGACATATGTATCCCAAAATAAAATTCCAAAAATCTTCAGAACCACTTCAGTATTATTTTATAAACTAGTTTGAAGTTGACAGTTACTTGTAATTCTCTCTTCTCAGGTAACTGAGAAATGAATTAATTCTTCTAAAACTGTGGGCCTGGCTGACTAATGGGAAATGCAGTTTCACCTCCAAACAATGGAAGAAACCGAGGTGGTCCTGTAGCCCTAAGGCCAATCCACTGTCTAACCAAGGATTTGATTTTTCTTCTTCAATAGGAATAAAGAATACCCAAGACAAAAATTTAGATGCTTGAACTGAGAAGTCACTTGGGATAAGTAACCTTCATTTTGTCCTGGTATTCATAGAAGAAAGTTAGAGAAAGATGGACTGTTCTCTTGGCTGGAACAAAACAGACATAAAGACAGGGTTGGTTATAAATGACTCCAGTTTCTCAAACCACTTTTCTTAGAGCCAAGCTGCGGATTTCTAGACCTTTCCTCCTGAAGAACAAGAAAGAATTCTACCTGGAAGAAACACTTCTAAAATTTGATATTATTACAGCTCTTGATTATCTACCATATCAAATATATTTAATGGAAATTCCTTAAGCATTGTTTCCCTTTAAAGGAAATATTATTCAAACTAATGACTATGTTAATCAATCAAGGAATTCAGAAAAACATCTTAAATCCATTTTCTTCTAACTTTCCACCAACTAAGCCCCATGGCTCCGGGCAATAACTTTCTCTTAACAGGGCTCAGTCCTTTCATCTAAAATCATAAAGGTTAAATTAGATGTCATCAAAAACTCCTTCAACCATTAAGAAATTTTAGCTCTAAATTCACAGGAGATTTCATGTGCTGCCCACAAAAAATTATAAACACTTGCAATTAAGTTTTTCCTAGCTTTCAATTAACATTCCCAGCTGTGAGCATTGTGATAAGATTGTAATATAATTGTAATTAATGGTTGTTATAGTTATGATAATTTTTTATCATAACAAATCAAGAGGAGAAATCGTACAACAAAAAGGGAAGAGAAACGTACAGGCTGCTGCTAATATCAATAACACTTTTCATTTATAAAGAATTTCCCAGCTTATGTAAATAGCGTGTGTTAATCAAAGTGGTTCTCACATCTACTTTGTATATCATGTATGAAAAAGATAACTATCCTAACAATTATGAATATCAAGGCCATCATAGGAATTCACCGACAAAGATTTCCAATTTGAGAGAAGGAAATTAATATGATTTATAGTAGGTATTGTAACAACAGAAATGTCCTTGCCTGTTGTGGTAAGAAAATAACCCAGCAAAAGCCACATCAGCAGGAAGGCCAAAGTTATCATTGCAGGAAAGTCACAGCAGCAGGACTTTGAGGCAGCTGATCACTATACAGCTATGACGAGGAAGGAAGTGACAAATGCTTGCACTCTTCTTGAGTTCTCCTTTTCTTCCCTTTTTTTTTTTTTTTTTTAAAGTCTGACGTTCCAGTTCTCAATTAACCGAATCAAGATGATCTCATATAATCATATCCAAAGGCCTATCTTCCAGCTGGTGTTAGATCTCAGCATGAGGAAAACAGACAAACGATTACAGAGCTACAGATCAAAGGCCATTTTAATATCTAAAGAGAGCTAGAAAAGTTCACTTAGAAAATGCACATGTGTGCAACTACTGATATTAAAGTTCATGGAAAGAAATTTCCTATATTTTTCATTATTTAACCAAATTCTACCCTAAAAGTCCTCTTTTACAACTTGGGAATGCATCTAAAAAATAAAAGATTTCCCCTGATTTTTATATAGCTAGGTTGGAGATAAAGTTATTATTAAGTTGTACTTATGTATTGGTTTATATTCTTTCCCATTTGGTTCTAATAATAGCTCTCTAAAGTCAGAATTAGCTTCACCTTTTCCTGAAGGTTAAAAAGATCTACCAACATGTCACACAATGAGAAATCAAAGGACAGAATGTAAATTTTGGAGTCTCTGTCTGATAAGAGATATTGTCCGGGACATCGTATCAACAATATGTTAACACAGTGTTCAGAAAGTAGAAATGTCTGGTGAGTCTTTGTAATAACTTAAGGAACTAGGTGGTCATCTTTGCATAACTGCATCCTGAAAATTCTTAATAAAAGGTAAGAGGACAGGATGTAGGATGTGAAGTGGTAGCATTGTGTTTCATGTGGTGTATGGTTTATATCAGGTGGATGTCTTGTAGTAAGAATAACAAAGTAAGACTCCCAGAAACTCATAACAGACAAGCCCAATTGGAAGAGATGCTTTATCTTTGAAGCCAGAACAAAGAGGAGATGGCCATGGTGAAGAGTAGAGCCATCAATATCAGTCTTCAGTAACAGAAGTCCTTTACTTCCCTGAGCTTTTGTGATCTTTCTGCTCATTTATGTGCTAAAGTAATAAACCAGGTCCTGATATTGCCTTCTCCTGAAGACTCCCAGCTGCTGCTTGGAAGCCTTGCTACAGAATTTCTGCTGCTTGAATGGAGAGAAGAGGAAATTTGTTGAAGACAGAAAACCCTATCTTTCCATTTGTATGTGATGTAAAACATCACCCACCAGTATCTGCTTCAAGCCAAGTGATTCCCACATGCCACAGAGCAGGAGTCATCTGAAAACTTCTGCACATGTTGCTCCAGGGATCTGTTGTTAAGGTTTACAACTGGGTATATCCCAGTCTCCAGAAATCTATCAATAATACAGTATTTATCATCCACCTAGTGAGCCCTCCAGCCATCCATCCATCCCTCTACTTTTCTTTATCCTCAAGGTGATGCTGCTATTATGGGGTATAGGGGTATATAATAATACCACATAATAAAGAAAACAAAGAAAGAATTGATTAGTCCAGATTACTTATTTGAAATATAAACTTAAAAAAGCATTCATAACTACATTTAAAGTCTAGAATATGCTACAATGCATTTAAAGTTGGCTGACATTTTCCTGAAGACAGCTTAGAATATAAGCCACATGCACATTTGGCAAGAGGTCATGTGTATTTGGTAAGAGGTCATGTGTTATTCATGGTCTGCATCTGTGGAGAAAGAGTGTTGTTGACAGTGTTGGTGGGAAGGAGGAGGTGTGAGGGATTGGTATGTATTCCATACATGTGCAAAATTATGTAAAAGTAATTTGATTAATAATGAAAAACACACAACGTTTCTTCTTTTTTAATGTCTAGCTAACAGATCTTCCTCCACATTTGATTCCCTGCTTGGGCTGAGCCTGAGCTTTCCCTCTGGGTGTCACAGCATCTAGAGAGAACAAGGTACTTTTGTGCTGAGTAGCTCATCCAAGGAATTCATGTCAAAATTGCCCTTCTCCATGGCACATGAACTCTGGGTAAATCAAATCATTTCTGCTCAAGTTTCCACCCCAGATTTACCTCTGGCTTTAATTACAATTTCTACAGTAACTTTGACTTCATTCACATCCTTTGATAGGTTTTATTTACTTCGGAGGTGCTGCAGTAATACATTCTCATGCATTCATGTAGTGCGACCATTGTTAGAGATAAAACGATGCAAACACTGGGAAATGCAAATAAGAGGCATTGCAGCTGGGTCATGGAATTGCTAAACTAATTGGGTAAGAGGAAAAACAGGGTTTGGGGAAAAAAAGCTTAGTAGTGAGTGATGGCAGGATCCCACCAAGCTCCACCTGATAGGCAAACATGAGGATCTTGCTTTTTTCTCCTGAACACTGCAGCTTATGTGTCAATATATCATTGCACAGATTCCTGCAACCAGTGCATCTAATTGTCCTATGAAGACCACTTCTAAAAAAAGCTTCTCCCGCTTCAAGGTAGGAGACCATCCCACACACCCCAGGATACACACAATATGTTTTATATTTTCAATGCTTTCTTTACACTGTATAGACTCACAGACGTTACCTCCTCTTAGAAATCAAGCTGGAATTTTTCTTCTTTAACAGAGCTGGTGTGTAAAAGAAACTTTTGGAGAGCATCCCAGGTGATGACTGATGGTCCCTGAAGATGGGATTCCCATCCATCATTCTCTCCAATCCCAACCCCACAGCAGGGGAAGCATGGCAGATGGGAACTAGGAAGCTGAATAGTAGAGGCAGCTCTTGTGGTGTCTCTTTGGGTCGACTCTCTGCTTTGGAATAATTTCTACTCCATACTGGCTGCTAAAAGTAAGGTTAGCACAGTCTCAATGTGCTCCGACCGGAGTTCCTCCACTTTGGGAATATCAGAACCAGGACTGTAGCCCAGTTGGGATTTCCTTTGACATTATCAGAGTTAATCTCCAAATGAAGTGTTTTGTCACATCAACTGTGAGATACAGAAAGAGTACACATTCACTTCAAAGAAGAAATAAATTCCACGTCTATAAAGTATAAAGAAATCACTTTAAATTTCGGAACATATGATGTGAAAACAGCACGACAGGACACTGAACGCTCTAGATTTAAAAAAAAAAAGATTTATAATATTTTCTTATTAATTAAATTTTTTATTTATTTTCCATCCTGATCAGTTTCCCATCCCTCCTCTCCTCTTGTTCCCTCCTCCCAACACCCACTCCTTCATCTAGTCTCCTCTATCTCCTTTCAGAAAGGGCCAGCCCTCCTATGAGCACCAACAAATACTGCACCTCAAGTTGCGGCTGGACCATGCTCCTTCCCCTGCACCAAGACTGGATGAGGCATCCCAACATGAAGAATGGGTGCCCAAAAGCCATGGAGAAAATAAGAAAAAATAGACAAAGTACATTAAATTAAATAGGCAAAAATTAAAGTAAAGAGAGAAAAAGGCAAATAACAGAAGGGGATAAACCAGGCAGTTATTCAAGCTTCAGTTACCTCAACTGTGTGATAGGATGCGGCCATTCCAGATTCGGCAGGGTTGTCACCTCTATAGGCCCCTTCCTGGGAACCAACACGCCATTCACTGACCTCATTGACAAATTTTTATTAAATTCCATGGCAGTTCCAAGAAATTGCAGCTACAATTTACAACTAGCAATAATTGGTTACTGGTTAGTTCTCTACCCATTCACAGGCAAGGGATCAAAATCCTGTGGTGTGCTTTCTGAGTGCCACCCTTAATATGTGTTCAAACGAGCTGGGCCTTGCAAATTGTAACTCCAGGCCAGCATTCCTGGCTCCTTTTAAATTACAGAGTAGCAGAAGTCACAGAATAGAAGCTGGAAGGTACTTCAACCCTGTAGGATTGATACAATTTGTCTACAGGAGCACTGGCTTTTGATGAGAAAAATGGACTTTTTGTTTTGTTTTGTTTGTTACTTTATTAATCATAATTGATATTCAAAAGGAAATATTTGAAAACTCATTATGGAGAATTTAGAGTACATTCTCAAATTATGTATGAAAAGTAGCATTCTGTATTATGTATACATATATATTTTTCTTGATTGTTAAATATGTTTCTAAATATATATCAATGATGCCACCATGAAGCAGGTATTTTCTATCAAGGTGGAGAAGCAAAAATTGAAGAGAGTAAAGGGACATGAGTCACCCCAGTGATTTAACAAGTAAGAATCGAATTAGAAATTTTGAGATCAGAACTCACTGCATTGAATCCTTGGTCATTTCGTTACCTATTTTTTTAAATTAATTTAAAACACATACAAGGTCTGTTTCTAGGTAAAGATGCACATACATAAACAATATGCATATGCATATATAATTCATAAACATATCGGACCACATTAAATTTGAAATAAAGTAGACTCACACTTAAAAGCTAATGGAAGCCCAATATCTGCAATTCTGTCTTTCGCTTCAATGTATTCATCAGAAAAAAAAAAAAGCATAAAACGTTACGTCTTTAACAGGGCTATTATTAAATAAACTCATACACATTAAACACATGAATGAATAATGGGATTTCATGTCTAATGGCATCTTATGTGAAAATGTTATCAGTATAATTGTGAAATAAAGAATAATACATCATTTCCACTTAACTTTAAATTTTTAAATATTAGTCCAGACTGTGGTGGTGCACCCCTTTAATTCCAGCACACCAGAGGCAGAGGCAGTTAGATCTCTGTGAGTTCAAGACCAGCTTTGTCTAAAGAGTGAATTCCAGGACAGGCAGGGCTACACAGAAAAACCATGGCTTGAAAACAAACAACCAAAAATGTAAACACCAAGTAGTTCAAATGTTTACAAAAATGCTTAATACATCATCAGAACCACGGTTAAGGGATTCAAAGTTCATAGATTGCTATATGCATTCCAGATTATGCTTGATAAAAATAATACAATACTACAGAGAATAGCTAAGACCCTACACTGTGTCTTTTCTTTCCCCTTTTATTCTGAGGTCAAGGTGTCACCATATCAAGTATGCATTTTAATATATGTAAATATCATTGTTACTACCCTCCTACTCTAAACTAATATTTTATAATTCAATTTATTGATTTTTTTATATATGTGTATGCTGATACATCCAACTCTGGTTTCTTCGCTTTAATTTAACTTATTATATAGCTTTTCACTTTATGAGATAACTTTATGTACTTATCCATTGTTGTGTTGAGGAATAGTCAGGTCGATTGCTTTCATTTGTCTCCAATTGTAAAAATAAAATAATTCCTTATCTACTGGTATAAGGAATTTTTATTACAGAAGCTATCAATATATCCACTGTTTTGACTATTTAACATAACCAGCAGTGTCTCTGGTTATGACTCTAAGAAATTCCTTTGCAAAGTTTTGGTAGTAGCTTTTACTCAAACTAGCAAAACTATTTTTTTTTAATCTTTCTACTCTATCAAACTATTTAATTTTATTAGTCGATAGTGCATGAAATAGTTCATAATTAATTTTAACTTGCGCAATACAGATTACTTGAGGGAGCAAGCATAGTTAGTCCTATTATTTTTAAACATAGATCTTTGTTGATGTTATTATTCTTGTAAAGAGAGAGCTAAGCTGTGGGTAGATGTTCTGCAAACAAACTGAAAACTAACAAAATAAACTATCCATGTTTAGTTATTGTCTGGAGACACATTAAATCAATTGACCTCTACAACTGCATTTAAAAGTAGGAATATGATGTATAATTTATATTGACTTTGCTGAGTTAGTATTCTATCTTCCATCCTCATACATCTCTGGCTCTTTTTCTGCCTTTCTTAAAATAATTGGCAACTGCAGTGAAAAGCAAAAACAAATAAAAATAATTTGAAGTAATTGTACACATTTCTCTCTAAATTGAGATGAATAATAATAGTCTCATATACTTCTGAGGGATAAAATGACCCTTTGGATATTTAAGTGAGTTATTAGGATGTGAAAATTCAATTAATGAACAACAAGATAAAAAAGAGAAAGAAAAATGAAGTCTAACAAAAGTTAAACAGCTATTTCTGGAACAGGGAGACTAACATAATTGTGAAATAATTTCTTATTTTTAATTAAGGGACCATCAATCATAGAATTCACTGTGGGAAAAGAGTCATCTTTCCACTGCACCTCACAGATACTTGAAAATGGAAAAATCTTAATTTTTTTCATTTCTTGTAATTACAATTGCTATTTATCACCTTAAATTCTGTAGAAATATTGGATGGGATGTTTGAAACAAGAGCAATTCCTGTGATAGCTCTGAGTTTTATGACATTTCATATTTTTCCCTGATTTATATGCTTTTCGGTTACTCATTATCATGGTTTGTTGCATGCCATATAAAATGGAATGGGATCAATGCACATCTTAAACTCATTATGCTGATGTTACAAATGCAAATTGCACACTACCTACAGTGTGGTTAAACATTATCCAGCAGTTTCCTGCTACCTATGAACAATTTGGAAATAGCATTTGCAATTTTACGTGTGTTTTCTTCGTCTTTTTCAACCTGGCAGTGATCTTGTTAGACGCCACATCTTGAGGAAAGACTTGCAAAGTCAAACATAGTTTTCCCTCTTTGTTTGCTGTGTTATTTTTTTAAATTCAATTGTTCTCAATCCTAAAATTCAGGAAAACTTTACTGTTTATTTTCTGCATACCTTATTGTTCATTTCTGCTAATGTATCAACACAAGCACTTTTCTGTCTTCAGACAGGGACCACACTTCCAAGGAGGATTTTTATCAGCCTCCCACAGCAAACTTATGAGTGATAAATATCTCTGAATCCTTGATAAAACATCTCCCTTAAGCAACTTCACAGAATGATACCAATCAGACAATGAAGAATCACTTCACAAATTACATAACATTTTGAGGGCAAGACAGGAAGGAAAATGTAACTCTGGGATTAATTCTCATTTGAAAATGTTATGGGAGATGTCTGAAAAATTAGAATTAAGACATGTCCTATCCTTAATCATAAAAATAAAATAATTGAAATTTATTTGCTTCTTTTGGGTCTTAATTTTCCAAAGGAGTCCAATTATGGTTTGTGTTTCCCCCTGCTAACTTGGAAAAACAGTTGGTTTCTCAGTAAATGAGAATTTGTGGATGTTTTGCCATTTTTTCAATGTGACACTTTATTTCTTCTTACAAATTTACTAT